>PVJI01021545.1:0-26862 GCA_004026765.1 Micronycteris hirsuta
GATTCAATTATGATTTAATTCGGGAAAGCTTATTGGATTTGGGCCTGCACATTTTAAAAGTACAAGCCATGGTATAATCCTAGAACATCTTTCATGGTTCTGATGAGAAGCTTACATGCACCTTGCAACCGACACGCGTCTTTACTGTGAGAGTGGTTGTGTTTTCTAGGCTTGTTCAGGTTGCAGTGGTTGGTTTATCCTTGGTAATCAGGGCTGGCTATAAGGATTCATGAGAAAACCAGGGAGACAGAAATGTCAAATGGCCCCAAGGATACAGAGACCACAGCCGGACTGCAAGCACATTCCAGAACCGTGCTCTGTGACGGCGGGTTTATCACGTAACTGTGGCGGCAGCAGCGGCACCAGCAGCAGCATCAGCAGACTCCCTGCTCTCACGTGCCACCTGTACAATGCTCGGTTCCTCTGGCCCTGCTTCTGCGTCTCTGCGGCTCCTGCAGAAAACTGAGCCTCCCTCGGTAGATTCTGAGTCCTCCCTCTCCACGAGAAGGTGTGACGGGCTCAGCCTCATTTGGCAAATTGTTCACATGAAGCTGCCTCACGGGTCACTGGCCAGACTTCAGGTCAAATACCTGGTCCACCCAGCGGCACTATGGTGGGGTCACATGGTGCTGTGAGGAGTCTCAGCAGCGGGTAGCGTAACTGACCAGAGTCACTGGGTGGCACAGAACTGTGGGGAGAACGTCCACTAAACCTCAGAGGGTCCTGGCTCATTTCTTTTTAAAAATAAATATATTTTATTGATTATGCTATTACAGTTGTCCCAATTTCCCCCTTTGCTCTCCTCTGCCCTGTACCTGCCTTCCCTCCAGCAATCTCCCCCTTAGTTCACGTCCATGGGTTGTGCATATAAGTTCTTTGGCTTCTCCATTTCCTATACTATTCTTAACCTCCCCCTGTCTATTTTGTGCCTACAATTTATGCTTCTTTTTTTTTCTTTTTTTTAAAAATAATTGTAAATGCCAGATTTCTTTCTTTTTTCTTTTCTTTTTTTTAAGATTTTATTTATTTATTTTTAGAGAGAGGAGAAGGGAGGGAGAAAGAGCAATGTATGGTTGCCTCTCACATGGCCCTCACTGGGGACCTGGCCCGCAACCCAGGCATGTGCCCCGACTGGGAATCGAACCGGGACCTTTTGGTTCCCAGCCCGTGCTCAATCCACTGAGCTACACCAGCCAGGCCAATTTATGCTTCTTAATCCCTGTACCTTTCCCCCCATTTTCCCCTCTCCTCCTCCCTGCTGATAAACTTCAAAATAATTTCCATATCTATGATTCTGTTCCTGTTTTGGTTGTTTGCTTAGTTTATTTTTTAGATTCGGTTGCTGATAGTTGTGAATTTGTTGCCCTTTTAATGTCAAGTTTTGATCTTGTTCTTTTTCTTAGATAAGTCCCTTTAACATTTCATGTAATAATGGTTTGGTGATGATGAACTCCTTTAGCTTTACTTTGTCTGGGAAACACTTTATCTGCCCTTCCATTCTAAATGATAGCTTTACTGGATAGAGTAATCTAGGTTGTAGGTACTTGCTTTTAATCACTTTGAATACTTCTTTCCAGTCTCTTCTTGCCTGCAAAGTTTCTTTTGAGAAATCAGCTGATAGTCTTATGGGAACTCCCTTGTAGGCAACTCTCTGCTATTCCCCCCCCTGCTTTTAAGATTCTCTCTTTACCTTTAACCTTTGGCATTTTAATTATGTTGGGTCTTGGTGTGGTCCTCTTTGGGGTGCAACTTGTTTGGGACTCTTTGTGCTTCTTGGACTTGCATGTCCATTTCCTTCACCAAATAAGGGAAGTTTCCTTCCATTATTTTTCAAATAACTTTTCAATTTCTTGCTCTTCCTCTTCTCCTTCTGGCACCCCTGTGATTTGGATCTTGGTATGTTTAAAGTTGTCCCAGAGGTTCCTGAGCCTATCCTCATTTTTTAAAGTTCTTTTTTTATTCGTGCTGTTCTGATTGAATGCCTTTTCCTTCCTTGTGTTCCAAATTATTGTTTTGATTCTCAGCTTCATCCTCTCTACTGTTGATTCCCTGTGGATTTTTCTTTATTTCACTCAGCGTAACTTCATTTCTTCCCTTATGTTTTTGTCGTACTCAGCGAGTTCTTTGAGCATCCTGATTCTCACCAGTATTTTGAACTCAGCATTGATAGATTGGTTATCTCTGTTTTAATTCTTTGTCTAGGTTTTTTTCTTCTAGTTCTTTCATTTGGGCCATATTTCTTTTTTTTTTTTTAATTTTTTAAAAGATTTTATTTATTTTCAGAGAGAGGAGAAGGGAGGGAGAAAGAACAATGTATGGTTGCCTCTCACATGGCCCTCACTGGGGACCTGGCCTGCAACCCAGGCATGTGCCCCGACTGGGAATCGAACCGGGACCCTCTGGTTCCCAGCCCGCGCTCAACCCACTGAGCTACACCAGCCGGGTGGGCCATATTTCTTTGTCTCCTCAATTTGGCAGCCTTCTTGTGTTTGTATCTGTGTATTAGGTAGAGCAGCTTTGACTCCCTGTAAAAGGCACCTATAAATTGTGTGGGGTGGAGTCTTAGGTAATCACCAGGGCAGGGCAACCCCCTTCACCACTTTGTGGTTCTGTATGAGGGGAGGGCTCAGAGAAAAGACAATGCCACTGCCTGGCTTCTGGAGGTTTGCCCGGCACTTGCCCCATATCCAGCCACTTAACCCACTTCATGTATGCTACTGGTGCCCTTCAGCTGTTGCCCTGGTAGTGAATCCTAGAGTGGATGGGTTTGTGTGCATTCTAAGTCCATGTGGGCTCTTTAAACAAACTCTCTTGAAAATCCACCAGTTTCTTCCACTGCCCCAACCCCCACTGGTTTTTATAGCCAGAAGTTATGGGGATTTATCTTCCTGGTGCTCAAATCCTGGGCTGTGTGGTCTGACCTGGGGCTGAGATCATCTGCTCCCAAGGCATCCCTCCTAACTTTTATCCACCACACGTGAATGTGAGACCACTTGTTATGCCACCACTGCCACCACCTCTCCACACCACACCAAGTCTCTGCGCCTCTCCACCTGTCTCTGCAACTCTGCCCCTTCTACCTGTCTGAATGAATGTGGCTTCTTTAAATTCTTGCTTGTTGGACTTTCATACAGCTTGATTTTCTGATGGTTCTTGTTGTTTTTATCTTAAGAGGTAGTTGTAATTCCCTCTGTGGTTGCACAAGGATGCAAGGTGGTCTACCCAGGCCTCCATCTTCCATTGGCTCATTTCTGTCATGGGCTTTTTACGCCTCAGTCCCTTCATCTCCAAATAGAGGAGTGGGTGGCAATGTCTTACCCTGACTCAAGGAGCTACATAATGATGAGGTAGAAAGACAGAAAAGCGGCAGGTATTCTATAATCATGTAACAGCATGGGTATTAGCAACCCAGCCAGTAGACCTAATCAATTCAGCAGAAGACACCATTAGCACTCAGCTACAAGGCTACCAGTGAGAAAACAAGCTAGTGTTTTTTATTGTATTATATCTGAACTGCTGATGTTCTCCCTGCTGGTAGGAGCCTGTGCCAGAGTTGTTCAGAATTACCTTGTCAAGCCTGGCTCTTTGGGAGCTGGGAGGGAAAACAGAGCTGGGGGCATTCTCTGCTGCGAACAACCATAAAATCCACCTTGAAAAGCTGTGCAAAGTCTCAACAGAGATAAGGTGGTTGGGAATTGGCTTCGGCTCACTCAGAAAAAAAATAAAGAGAAGGAGGATGCCATCTTAGAAGGCTGAGTAGCAGAAACATGTCTTCAGGAAAGCAAGAGCTGTTCCCAGCAGATGCCACCCTTGGAGACCCCATGGCCAGGCAGGTAAAAGAGGAGAGTGGGTGCCAGGTTGGACCACCCAGTGCTTCTTGCTGCTCAGGTCATGGACAAGGAAGGGGCCAGATGTAGACATGCAGTTGGGAAACATGCCCCAAGCCTGGCTGCTCCAAATCAGCCAAGGTCAAGGGCTGAGATGAGCCTGATTTCTTCAAGGAAACCGGGAGCATAGTGCCTGGGGATCAAGGGCAGAATTCAGTCCCTAAGGGAGGACATTAACCAGAATAATGGAAGGTCTCAAGACCTTAGATATGCAGTCCTAGAAGAGTGGGAACTGAGAATAAATTATCACCCTTCAAAGGGGTCCATCCCAGAACCTAGGAACATGTCACTCTGGCAGCAGGCGTTCAGAAGGGAGTTTGGCTGTGGCTGCAGTGAAGAGACCTGCGAGGGGTAGGAACAGCTGTCCTAACTGGTCCCTGGGACCTGGGTTGAACATTAAAATTAAGTCACTACTTAAATCTTGGTGATTCACGAAAATCAATGACCAGTTCAGGGTTTGGTCTTCCTTGGAAAACAGAGTTAATAGAGAGATCTTTGGGGGAGGATGTTGGAGGGAAAGGGTAGAAAGAGTGTTATGGGAACAACTGGGTATTTGTGAGCAGCTTGGAGGTCCTTGGCCAAAAGGTGCCCTGCATGTAGTAATTGGAATAGGGCACCTGAAAGCTGTAGAATAAATATTACTGAAGCAGTCAGTTCTTTTGATTAGGCCCAGATTAAGAAACAGATCCAAACTGAGCAGCACAAAGTTATATGAAAGAAGCAGAGCTCTTAGAAATGTTTTCTTTCCTGTCCTTTGTCTCACTTTTCACACATGTGTACCTTTAGCAATATGTAAGTCTGCGGGTCTGTCACATCCGGCGGAACAGGCTCCCCGAACAAGAGTCAGTGGTAAGCCCAGGTCAACACTGGGATGCTCTCCATCACTCAAGGCTTTCCAGGAAGATCCTATGAAGAAGCCAGGCTCTTAACAGGCAAGGGACAGCATTAATAAAAGTTCTTTTTACTTGAAAGGGTACAGAAAAAAACGCAATAAAGCTGAGCCCACCTCTTAAAAAAAAAGTTGATAAAACGGACAAAAAATAAAGGAAGTAGTTTATCGTGGTTCTGAAAGAAAGACAGGATTTTTCTTTCTCCTTTTAAAGGCAGAATTAATTAATCCACCACCACTGGCCTGAGCTCTGAGTGGAATGTTAGCTTGGACTCTGGGGGGTGGCTAAGTCCTCTGGACTATCCCCTGGATAAGCTCTTGCTAAAGCAACACTGTTGAAAGCAGTGAATTTAAATCCATCCAGCAGACAGAATCAAGCACCAGAAGTGGAGAAGAAAGTAAAATGACGAGAGTGCTGTTAAGAAGCAACTCTTGAGAAAAGAAGTGCAATTCCTTAAGCCTCCCTGAGGGACCAGATGATAATAATATTAGAACAACCATAGTGGTATCAATGAGCCTGGTTCATTCGCCTTTCTCTGCCTTTCTCAGCTCCTCACAGCTAAGGCCTTGGGGTGGCAGGGGAGCTGCACTCCTAGGCTCAGACTTATTTTACTTTTTGAGCCAGCACAACAACGGAGTTGTCACTTCTTACTCTTCAACCAGTGGGGCCTAGAAGCCAGCTAGGACAACTGCTCCTGACCCTCCCAGGTCCCTTCTCTGTGACATGAACCAAAGTCCTTTAGTGTAGACCTGAGTCCCCCTCCCAGAATGACATGTCCCCCAGGCCCTGGGATGGACCACTTTGGAGGCTCTTCCTTTCTTCTCTGTTCCTACTCTTCTAGGACTGTACATCTAAGGCTTAATAGCTTCTGTCCTCTGGCCAATTTCTTCCCCTGGGGACTGAACTCCACCCTTAACCCCTAGGCTATGGTCCTATCAAATGTGGGCGGACTCTGTGGAAGTAGGACCACAGCCTGCCTGAGCATTTGATGGACATCGGAAATTTTTGCTGCTCTGTCCAGCTTCTTGTTTAGATGCCCAGGAGGGCCCAGAGTGCTATGTCTTCTTGGATGATTGGTCTGTCGACATCCCCATACTCTTGCCTGTCCGGGCCTGGCTTTCTCCTGGGCTGCTCTTGCCCTGGATTGTTGAGAGATGGGCTGCGTGCTTCCCATCTGGCCCATTCTACCAGCAACCTGGAGCAAGCATGGAACCCCATGGAAGAGAACAAATACTTTGCAAATACAATGGATTTAGATAAGTTTAGGATTGGTTAACTCTATTCATGGATTCATTCATTCATTTATTTAATAAAAATTTATTGAAAGCTGATTATGTACTGGGCCTTGTTCTAGGTGCCAGAAATATAGCAGTAAGCACAAAAACACTTGTCCTTATCAAGGATATGATGGTAGGGAAGACAGACAATAAATGAGATAAGTTAAAAATATATAAATGCCATGGAGAGAAATAAAGTAGGAAAGAAGACAGACAGCATGGGGTAATTGTGATATTTGAGAGAGGGAAGAAAGACTTCACTGAGGTGACATTGAGGAAGGACCGGAGGGATGTTAAGGAGTGTCAGGCCATGTGGGTACCTGGAAGAAGGCATTCTAGACAAGGTGACAGCCACTGCAAAGGCCCTGAGGGGGGAGTATGACTGCGGTGTCTAGGAGGCCACTGGGTTGGAACAGAGAAAGTGAGGACGAGACTCAGCGAGGTCATTCAGAGCCTGCAGGTGGCTGCTGGCCTGTAAAGTGAGTCTCAGTCGGCTTGGCCCGCTCTAACAAAATACCCAAGCCTGGGCGGCTTACAGACAACAGACACTGATTTCCCATGGTTCTGGAGGCTGAAGTCTGAGATTAGGATACCAGCATGGTCAAGTTTGGGTGAGTATCTCTTCCTGGCTTACAGAGGGCCACCTTCTTGCTGTATCCTCACGTGGGAGAAAGGAAGCTCTGGTGTCTCTTTTTATGAGGCCGCTAATCTTCATGAGGTCATTTAGTCTTCGTTACTTCCTAAAGGCCCCACCTCCAAATACCACCACACTGGGGGACAGGGCTTCGACATATGGCTTGAGGAGGGCACACACATCCAGCTCATAACAGGGGCTACTACAGGGTTTCAGACACTAAGGAAATTAATTCCAAAGCAAGTTACCCTTCGTTCAATCAACACTTAACAGTCTCATTCTCTCCAAATCCCATCCTGGACACGTTCCACAGCAGCTCTTCGGGGACTCGGAGTGAATCTTGCTTAAGAAAACGTGGGGCTCCTCCGGGGGCTGTTTTGGCAGTTGATGCAAATCTTTGTTTTCCCCACTCAGCAGAGACAGGTTCTTCTCAGCTTATTACATTCAACAACGTCAGCTTTAAAGTTTTCCTTTGGTTGTACTTCTGCGATTTTTTTAAAAAAGTCAGCAGTGGTCCACATGAAAAGATGTTTGATTATCCCTTTGACTATAGATTAGACCAAGAGGCTCTGGCTTCAGACAATGTTAATCTTAACCTCGGCTGGATTTATTAGGCCGCCTGGCATCTGAGATCGCAGATAAGCACATTTCCCGCTCTAGCCTTTGCCGCATTAAGCCTCACAGGGAAAATGCCTGAAGGCTCAAAAAAGAAACATTCTACACTGTAAACTACAGAAGCTTTTCTTTTTAGTCTTTTTTTCCCCCTTCCTTTTTGTAAAAAGGACAGTCATGAAACCATCCTCAATGCCCAGCTGACGATCTGGAAGCCTGATCAGTGAACTGAATTATCTTGACTTTTTAAAAAGCAAGAGGAACAATCTGTCCGGACCGAGCAACTGCATTGCAGTGACCGGGAAAGTGCACTCAGAGGCTGCAGTACCGGGCAACTTGGCCGTGGCAGGCAGCTGGATGCGCCTCTGGGCTCCGTACCAGGGGTGGGGTGGGGGGCGGGTGCAGCTCAAGTAGTAATGAGCACAGCCCTGGTCCCAAGGTTGTCTTGCCGGGACGCTGACTCATTCCACAAATAGTTGTGCATTTGTGTGACAGTATTGCTCCAAGCACTGGAGCTACAGGAGGGAATTAACAAACAAGAATCCCTGCATGTGTGGAGCTTATGATCTTGTAAGGGAACTGACAAGACCCAAGCTTTGATCCTGGCCTGGAGTTTCAGGGTGGCTGGGGATCAGTGAGGAGAAGCAGGACCTCCCTCCAGACCTGCCTCCTGAGGGCCGAGCTGGGCTGCACCAGGCTCCAGGGCCTGGGAACAGTGATGGGTCAGCTAGGCCTGGCCTGCACCGGAACTGCTTCTGCGTGCTCCAAGTGGGTTTGCCTCCACACAGTCCTCTGGACAACAATGCTTTTCTGAACTTGTCCTTGCCAGTGATAGCTAGTCCTCCATCCTGCAAAGCCGATGGGATTGTTTACTCCTGGAATGCAGGATAAAACCAGTCCCAATTGCTCTGATGGCTGCAAACTAAAAGTCTGAGGTAGAAGAATGATGTGTCCCTGGAGAGAGGAAGCTGGGGGAAGGCAGCGGCAGGAGAGTAGGAAAGAGAGAGTCCAGGGAGAAAAGACTCCATGAGAATTTGCTTTCTTAGCTGCCAGAGCGGCACCCAGCACTAACACACACAGCTCTAGGCCCCTCTCAGAGCTCCCCTGTTCTATAGGCATTAAACGAAATTCAGAATGCAGGAGAAAATAAACTAGGTGTGTTATCTGTGTCATGGAATATTTTATTTCCCCAGATAATGACTTATTACCCCAAAGCTATCGGAAGGATAGAAACAATGAGGCTCAAAGCCCAGCAACTGTTTCAAACCCATTAACTGGACTTGATTTTAGCCACGCAGTTTCCTTCTGATTGAGACGGTGCGCGTGTGTATCTGTGTCTGCTGCCTCTGTGATTATAAAGGGGGCTTGAAGGTCAAATAATATGTTCAATTCTACATTCAATTCAAATCCCCCCCTCCCCGCCACACACCACCACTCTATTCTCTGACACCAGCTGGATGTCCTACCATTTAAGCCAATTCCGACACTACCTGGAGACGCATCAGATCCGCAGGTTAGGGGCTCTTCCCACAAGACTGCCTCCCCTCCCCAACTTCAGATACCAATCACAAGTCCAGGCGGTCACCTATGCTTCTGACGCATGGCTATAGATCAGATGTTCCCACCACCCTCCTCGGGTTCCAGTGATTTGTTAGACTGGCTCACAAAACTCAGAGAACGATTTTACTTACTAGATTACTGGTTGATTAGAAAGGGATATAACTCAGGGGCAGTCCGACAGAAGAGATGCACGGGGCAAGGCAAGGGGAAGGGTGCGGAGCTTCCCCGCCCCCTCTGAGCGCTCCACTTTCCGCACATCTCCACGTGTGCGCCAGCAGGGAAATTCTCTGAACCCCATCCTGGGATTTTATGGAGGCTTCATTATATAGGCATGATTTATTAAATCATTCATTATCCATTAGCCAGCAATTCAACCTCTAGCCCCTCTCCCTGGGAGGTCAAGGGGGCGGGACTGAAAGTTCCAACTCTCCAATCATAAGGCTGCTTCCCCTGGCAACCAGCCCCCATCCTTAAGTGTATTCCGTAAGTCACTCATCAACCAATTCAGGTGTGGTTGAAAGGGGTTTGTTATGAATATTAAGGCACTTTTATCACTCTTATCATGTAGGAAATTCCAAAGGTGCTAGGAGCTCTGTGCCAGAAATAGGATGAAGACCTAATATATATTTCTTATTGTAAGTCACAGTATCACAGTGTATTAGCCTCAGAACTGAATTGTCCGGGAGGGCTGGGGGACGTCTGCTGTGAGGAGCACAGGGAAAGGTGAGGGGTGGTGAGAAACCTACATGAAGTATAACAGCGTGTGTTGGGAACCAAGGGGGGTTCTCTGGTCCCTCCAGAATTTCACCTAAAGCCGAAGACTGGCAATAAAGGTCTCAATCAATGACAGTCTTAAGCTCAGGAAAGCACCAATGGTTGTGGGTGGTCCCGGCTACACCATGACCACCCACCCCATGGGTGACGGATAAGGAGGGCTTGGGCAGGGGAGGAAGTGCCATGCCTGTGAGAGGACAGGAATTAATCCCTACATGTCCCCTTCTAAGGACTAGGCTGGCCAAGCTGCCTCCTTCGTTGAGTCGTTTGCAAAGTGCTGAACCCTCCCCCACCCCCCCACAAGGGCAGAGCACTTGGCACGGCTGGGCAGGGCGGGTGGGGTGGGGAAACAGGCAGGAGAGCCGTGGCTGGGCAGAGAGGGGGCAAGAGCGACAAGAGCTTCTGTGAGTCCAGCTTTAGTTTGAGGGGAAAAATGTTTTGCGTTTCTAATTGAAAGAAACAATAAGTAATATAATATATTACTATTTATATATAATCTAATTAGTGATGTTAATGACAGTATATAATTTATTGTCCTATTAAATGTTAATAGATTAACATACAATCTATTATATGAACATAATATGTACTACAGTATGTTAATACATATTACACATATAATATTGATATAATGTATTACTATACATATAATATAATGTAATATATTACTAATATTTCAAAATTCTTATGATCAGGTTTTTGGTACCTAAGAGAAATGTTCTTCCACTGAGTTTTTCCTGCAGAAAGATACCACTAGTGAGAAATCTGACCATTTTGTCCAGTAAGGCGGGGGCTGGCAGACTGCAGCCTGTGGGCCGAACCCACCCGGCTGCTGATTTTTTTATGGCCAGTGAGCTAAGAATGGTTGTTTTTGAATAGTTACACTTTCCATGGTTATGTAAGTGCCTGTGCAGTAGCCCTGCTTTTTCCTCCTGGCCTGCAAAGGCTAAAACATTTACTCTCTAGTACTTTAAGAGAACTTTTGCTAACCCCTGACTTAAGACTTTTTGAGACTCACTGTCCAAATTCTGCTCTGAAATGTGTAGCCAAAATTGAGACCGACCTCTGGCCAAACCCATTCCAGCACAAGTGTCAAGGCCGTTTAGTAACGAGGCAGGCCTTGTCTTCATGTTCAGTTTCACTCAGTGGGGCAGCAAGAGCATCTCTCTCTCTCACACACACACACACACACACACACACACACACACGACCCATGCTGGAAATGGGAAAATACCATTGCTCTTGGTTGGATCTTTCTGTTGCACAAACTCCCCGTTCGGTATACAAAGTCCTGAAGCAATGAGATCCAGTTGTGTCTCATTCCAGCTGCCAGACACAGAAGGCTTTGCATGTACAGCTCAGTGTGTCGCTGGTTCATGAATGTGGCCCTTACATACAGCAGGGGTAACACGTGCCTGCCTGCTGCAACAGGGTTCCATGGCTTTAAAGAGACCTCTGTATTGTGTGTGCATCTAAGTAATTGGAACTTGGACTCCTCACATCTTTTTCAGCAATGACATTGTAACAGCATGGCCCCATCCGTCCACCATCATGTCATCTTTATGAAAATGGTTTCCAGTGGTCAACTTGTCCTAGTGAATCAGTCTTCCAGTGTATGAATTCTCAGAAGCAAAGAGACTTTGAGGGCCAGGTTTTCAGATCCCTTTGGCAGTGAACTCTAGAGGTGTCTGATCTTCCCTGCCTTTTAATTAGGGCCCTTTCATCTGAGAGGGAGAGTGTCATTGTGATTAGGGGTTTAGTTAGCCTGGTTCTGCCTTCTGCTCTCAGTTCTGGGGCTCGCAGCAACCACAGGGAAGCCAGTGAACCTCAGAGGACTGAGTATGTGAAATCCAGGATGTTCTAGAGTAGAGTGCGATTGGCTGATGGCTGTTCCAATGATGATATCGTTGAAATTTTAATGTGAAAGAAACCCACCCACTTGTTTAGCTCCAGATTCCATAAGTCACCAGTGGAGTTAGGGTTCAGGGGGGTCCCTTAGGTATCCACAGTCAACTGAGTGTTGAGCGAGTGGTTTTGCTGATCGAGCTGGGTTCTCTCTGATGTCTTGGGACTCTGCTAGGATGATGGGGCTACTCACCTCTGGTCCACGTGGTCTCTTATCCTGCATCAGGCTATCTTGGGTTGTTCACATGACAGGGACAGGGGTTTCTAGAGACATAGTGGAAGCATTTGAGGTCTCTTGAGGCCTAGTATTAGAACTGGCAAAATATCACCTCTATCGCATTCTAGTGGCTCAAGTGGGTCACAAGAAGGTTCACGAGAATGGCCCCAGACCCAAGGAGTGGGGAAATAGATGCTAGCTCTTGGTGGAAAAAGCTTCAAAGTCACATCTCAGTGGTATGGACGCAGCCGGGGAAAGAACCAATTCCACGCTTTGCAATCTACCGCTGGAGCTAAGACTACACAGCACTTTATCCGGAGGTTGCTGACCCGCGCTCTATAGGATGAAGCACGTCTTCGGTCTTACATAACTGCGTACTTTTCAAAACCATTATCTGAATGAATGTTCCCCATGTTGACCCCTAAGCACCCCTGTCCTTTCCTGTAACAGAGGGTCTTCCCCTCTGTTGTCTACCTGGACAAACTTTCCAATACTCCAAGACCCCCATCAAATCCTCCGGGAAGGCTTTCTGATGAACTCTGCTGAATTTAAGATCCAATAGCAGGAACCTGTTCGTATGACACTTAATCTTCTGCTTCCATTGGTTCTTTGCATCAGAGACGGTCGTCAACCTGACCGACGCTCCTTCTTCCCCTTGACTGGCTTCCCTCTCCCCCTCAGACTCAGCAGACGTTGCCTGGCCTGGGAAGTTTTCTCTGACTCCTCCCTTCCTCTTCCCGACCACCTAAGTTGGAGGCGACTTCTCTGTGCTCCCACAGCTCCCTGAACTTCCCTATCATGGCACTTATCTTTGTGTATTGTAATCCCTGACTGACCTCTCAGATACTCCAACTGTGTGGAGAGCTCCTTGAGGGTAGGAGCTTAGTTGCTGATGTATTCCAAGTCCCTGGCATGGTGCTGGCTCATGGAGACATCCAACTAATATTTCGGAATAAATGGTTGATCGATCAATGGTTGTTGATTGGTGACATGGCTGAATAGATATCTGGTACTATTCCTTGGGCTCCCCTATTTACATACATCTGGCTTCTCTGATATGTGTAGTCATTTCTTGTAGTTCTATATCTATGGGGAGTTTGTGTCTCTGGGTATCAGTTAATAACCATCAGTTTTCTATAACTGAAGTTATCAGGACAAAATTGGCCACCAAGCATGGAGATCCCCAGGTCTTTGGTGAGTATGACAAATGCCATTTTTCAGCCCACAGTTGTGGGCTCCTGAAACCAACAGCAGCTCTTCCTCTTTGTGAATTATAAAGCATTCCAAAGACAGCCCGGCTGCTGACTAAAAAGATCCACAACCAAATTACAGCAGATGCATAGCCAGCTTTGTGAATCCAGCCTGACTGAGCTCCACGTTCACCTAGCGTAAAAATAATACCAAATGTTTGAACTTGGAAATGGTTTTTCCAAATGCTGGGATAATGTAACAGAGAACATATAATATCAGAAATGGGAAATGGCATCCTGGAGATGGGCTAGTCCACTGAAAATGAGAAGAGTCTCATTCAGTAAACAGCTTCTTTCCCACTCTGTTTTTTTCTGCAGCCAAGTGCTGCTTGGGGCCTCTCCTCCTCCTCCTCCTCCTCTCCCAGTGCTTCCTCAGAGCATGTCATGTTGCAATCCCATGCAGCTTAGCTGTCCATGATCTGCTTCTTAAATGCAGATAAATTAAAAGCAGGTTGTAAGCGATCAGCCACATCAGCCCAGATCTTCCTTCAGTAAAATGGATGCATAATAACCACACTTTCATTCCCTGCACACGCTGGGGGCTTCCACGGGAGCCCGCCCCATGGACTTAGAGTGGAAATGAAGTGCCGAAGACAAAGAACAGACATTTGGCATTTTAAAAATGCCTTTTAAATGTCTAGGTAGATAGTATATTACCCTGTAGCCCTTTCAAAATCTGTGGGATAAGCCATGAATGCCATTACCTAAAAAGACCAGCCCTGGAAAACCCTGGAACGCGCCTCCTGAGAAAGGCGGCAAAGCCAATACCTCGGGGAGGAAAATGTCTCCACTTGCTTCCGGGAATGTCTGTTTCTGTGCGAGCCGAGGGATGAGAAGAGCAAGCACAGTGATTCGCTCGTAACTTTGCTCTCATCAGTCATGTGATAGGCAGTACAGTTTTTGCCACTAAAACAATATGTACGGTGGGCGGGTTACTTCTCCAAGGGCAGGTGTGAATGGGCACAGGTTTCTTCAGAGTGTCATAAAAAGTCACTTACAGCTTCAAATGAGTGGTCGGGATCGCAAGTTAAGTGGAAATACGTGCTTTCTATATAGAACCACATGAGCCAAAGCCAGTCCCCAAGTTTTTCCACAATTTCCCCATGCCCCTGCAACACCCCAGGGACCACTCAAAGCAAGAGATCAGTTGGGGTTTCAGCCCCCAACTCCAGAGGCAAGTGGTCCTGAGTTATGTAATAGCTGGACCAAAAGGTGTCTGAAAAGTTTGCTTTTGCATTTCCTTCCAGAGTTCATACCCAAGTCACCCTTGTGAGGAAAGTCCAATCCGTAGCCCACAAACCATTGACAAGGGCCAGAGAAAAAGGGGCACAGTCTCCAATAACTTGAGTAAAGATGGTCTCAATGGCCTCAGGCAGGCGGCCACCTGCAACCCGTAGCAGCTCCAGGCCCGCCTCTCCCCGTTGCCCCGGGAAAGTGAGAGCACCGAGGGAGGGCAGCCCCTATGGTCTCCACGGCAACCCAGGCCTTAGGCAGAGGGTGGAAGCCAGACCTGTCCTGGTTTGCATTTGGGGAAAACAGCAGATCAAAGGGTAGAGAGATGCCTTGCTCTGCAGCTGGAGGCCAGCAAGGACCATACAGTAGACAAAATGAAGCAAAATGAGTCAAAGCAATGAACAGCAGCAACAGCAGCAAAGCAGAGTGTGAAGTGGAGGAGGGTCAGTTTCTGAGGAGTCCTGGGCAGGCTGAGGTGCTGCCCCGCCCAGAGAAAGCCTGGCAGAGGCAGTGTGGCTGCTTCAGTGACACCAGATGGGTGAGGGCCACTGCAGGGGAGTCTGAAGGATGCCCCGAGTTTTGTGCGATTGGCCCTGTTCCTAAGGATCCTTTCCAGTCATTACTGGCACATCCCTAGCTTGAGCAGCAGATCTGGTTTCAAAAAGATCTGGGTCAGACTGCATTGCTGGGGTGAAGAGAAAACACTCATTGTGGACTCTGTCTGAGAACCAATCCCACTGCCCTCCTCACTAAGCCTCTGTCTCCTTGATCAGTACTGTCAGGAAATGTTCCATCATTTGACTTTGAGAGCATCTTGACTTGGTTTCTTCAGAATGCTCTGGGCTTTCTCCTGCTTGCTCACTCTCTCCCCTGCCCCTCCATTTCCCAGGCAGTATCTCCAAGCTTTTCAGAATAGTTTCCCAGGCTCCCAGCTGCCCCCTGGAATCTTGTCCTGAGGCTTCCTGCTCATCCATTTGGGGACTCAGCATTTTGACTTGCTGCTCTGCAAAAGGGGGAGCAAGGGATGGCTCTTCACTGCTTGTGGCGAAGCAGTTCCAGCCAGCCTGTGGCGAAGCACAGCTGCTCCCGAGCCTTGCTGGAAGGTAAGATAGGTCTGCGACGAGTTGGGGGAGGCCTCCTGGGCCTCCCGTTCTCTTTTTCAAAGAAGTGACCACTTATGCACCAGAAAAAGCAGTTAAATTTCTGGGCTGCACGCTTCTCTTAGTGAAATGATTTAAAGCCATGTGCAAATAGCACATAAATTTATTATGACTCGGGTCCAAACCGGGGATATGTCTGTGTGTATACACATGCAATCACCCCTCAGCATCTAACGGTGAAAAATTGTGCAGCCTTGTAAAAAACAAAGCCACCTTCTCCCCAACTCCCGACAGCCAAAATGTCCTTAAAATAAATGGGTAAGATTCACTCTCCACACCTGTGCGATAGAGTTCTTATGAATCAGACAAATCTTGAGTCTCTCAGGTAACATCAGGCCGGAGAGTGATGCTCACACTCCCGGCATCTGTAAGGCTGACTGCTTCCGGGTGATTTACTCAGACGGCTCTCCAGGCACGAGGGTGTGGAACCTCCATTTATTCACTCCAAAGAAAGTGGCAAACAAAAAGTTAGCCCTGACACCAAGTTAATCAAAAAGTTTTTAATAGAGTACTTGAAGGACCTGAGGCAAATGCTTAGAGCCATAAGCGGGTGGCACAAATCATTCTCAGCCTTGTTAGAGAATGCAGAGTTCTCTGCAGCAGGAGATTATTTCCTGGGTAATTAATCTGCTTGTTGCCACCCCGGCGTTTGTTCATTTGGGGGCATGGAATCACATCCGTAAGGCCAGTTGTTAGAACTGGTGAGAGAAGACTTCCTTCTTTCCTTATTTATGAGAGGAGAGAGAGAAAGCAGGGTGAGGCCTTGAGGTTACATTTCAGGTCAAAGCAAATCAAATATTTCTTTGGGCCTGTAGCGTTTCCAAGAGGCCAAGCGGCTGGTGCAGGAGGGCCTTTACCTTCATATTCATGAAGAATGTGCGCGTGTGTGTGGCCGTGTCTGACTGGGCTGGGCTTCCAGGTCTCAAAGCTGCTCTCTAAGTGTGAAGTGAGATGTTGGGAAGCACTGAGACCATCAAGCAGTGCTGTGCTGGGAGAATTAGAAAAGGCACCCTCACTACAGACGGTGTACTTCCGTCTGCCTGAAACTGTCGGAGGGCACTGAATATGTTAGAACAAGACACTTTACTGCCACCTGCCAGAAAACTGTCACCATGAAAGTGCAAACCTACAATTCTTTGATGTAAAGTCCACCTCTGCAGACGTGTTGTTCTTATGTATCACATGATCTCAACAATTGTACACGCCGGCACCACCATCAAGGTAAAATTTAGCAAGCTTTGGGGAATAGTAGCTAGCAAGGTGGAATAAGTGCTCATATAGAACCAGCTTATCCACTAAAATAGGTGAATTTTTAAAATAACACTATGAATTTGATTAATTATTTTCATGGAAATGAATTTTTAAACATAAAAAAGATTTTTAAATGACTAAGGAAAATAAATAGGTTTGACTCATAAACGTTTAAAACTTCAGTAAGTATGTAAAAAAATTATAAATCAAATTTAAAATAAACAACTGAGAAAAATTTCTTCTACAAGTATGACAAAGGATTAACAATCATAATAAGCTAATATACTTTGATTAGGAAAAAAAAGACTTCAGAACAATAGGACAAAGGTTGTGAGTTATTTATTTACTGAAGAGTCCCTAACATAACGAATAAAATGTGTAGCTTTATTAGAGATCATGAAGGAAAATTAAAATACTCACTAAATATTTTTTCATTTATCAAATTAGATAATTTTAAACTGTTAGTTAATTCATCATCTTTTGATTTCTAGGCCTCCTTCAACAATAGGATATGAAACACCAGGCAATGGGGTTTAAAAGTATGGTATTTAAAGTAGGTTTTCATAGACACTCTTTATCAAGTTAAAGAAAGTATTTTCCATTTGTAGTTGGTGAACAGTTTTTTTAATTTTTTAATTTTTTATTTTTTTAATTTATTTTTATTTATTTTTAGAGAGAAGGGAAGGGAGGGAGAAAGAGAGGGAAAGAAACAGCAATGTATGGTTGCCTCTCACATGGCCCTCACAGGGACCTGGCCTGCAACCCAGGCATGTGCCCTGACTGGGAATCGAACCGGGACCGCTTGGTTCCCAGTCCACGCTCAATCCACTGAACTACACCAGCCAGGGCAGTGAACAGTTTTTTTTTTAAATTAAAAATGACACTTTAGTTGTATTCTTTTAAAACCGTAGAAGATTTATGAGAAGCTACGAAGCGCTGGTGCAGCTACAGAGGGATGGGGCCAAAGAGCCTGCACCTCCCAGGTGTAGGTGGTGCCATGAGAAATAGGAAGGCCTGGTTTGTGGTTGTGATGTTCTTAAGCTAATCTTGGATGGAATTTGTGAATTTTGAGCATTTAAGTAGAAATATTTTGAGCACGGTGTTCGTGAAAGAGTGCCTTGGGCGGACAGCAGATCACTCGTTAACCACCGGGGGGACGATGCACAGAGAAAAGGCAGTTGCAGCAGGAGATTTGGGGATCTCCATGGAAGCCGGGCTCTGTAGGAGGTCATGGTCAAGAGGAGCCATGCTGGAACTGTAGTTACTAAGTAAGGCCATGCTTTCAATCACTCGCAGCAAGATCTGCTCTTAAAAATACAAAATGACAATTGAGACGATGAGGAAAGAGCCTTTGGGACAGCCCCAGCTCTTAGCTGTCCGGGTGAGTGTCTGAATCGGATGTTCTCCTGAACTTCCACGGTATGATTTCAAGCAGTTATACCTCCAGCTTTCAATCCCTGGCGTATTTATGTCACGTAGGAGTTTTCTTTGTTCTTCTCTACTTTCTTCCCTCCCACCTTTCTCTCTTCCTTTCCTGTTAATTTCTCAGTTATGCATTTAACTTTATTTTAAAACTTTAATCAAACATTTCTATCTTTTTAATGGAAAGAGGCTGTGTTAGTCCAGTTTACTTTTTTGTCAAAAATTGAAGAGCCATACTCAATTTTGCTACTATTATTTTAGAGTTAATATTAAAAGAATTTTTCATTTTATCACAAAATCCTTATGAAATTGTGGTATATTTAATTTCATGACTATACCATGATGAATTTAATTATTCCTTTAACTGAACATTTATATTTCTTCACTAACAAAAGTAGTTATTAATGCCGAGGTTGACAATAAGTATAGATACTTTTCCATATTTTGGGTTATTTTAATGTACTTATTTATTACCACCCTGTTTCTTTCATAATGAAATTGAGTGGATAAAAATTCAGCTACAGTAAAAATTGAGTTTGGGGAGAAGAAACTAGGAAAACAATAACATGAGGTATAGGATCAGCACAGAAAAATTAATTCTATTTTTTTCTTGAGATAAACTATAAACCTAAAGTGCCTAGAGGCCGAAGAGGAGAAGTTAAATATGTGTTTTGCGTTGTCCATAAACTAAAGTCAAATGAGTTAGTTGTTCAGGAGAAGCATGATTTTTTCCTAAGAGAGATCATCGACACAATGTGTTTCATCTATAGAACTTGCCAGAAGTCCAGCTTCATCCATGGGTCACATTTAGAGTACCCAGCACAGGGGTCTTAATCTGCAGACAATGAAACTTCTGAACTTGTCTGTCAAGTTTGTGTGTCACACTTTGTGACACAGAGCAGCAATTTTCAATCTTTTTCATCTCATGGCACATAAAAACTAATTACTAAAATTCTGCAGCACAGGAAAAAAAAGTTTTGCTGATCTGACAAAAAAAAGAGGTATCATTTTGATTCATTCACACCAGACAGCTATTGTGTTGGCTGTTGTCATTTTTTAAAAAATTCGGCAATCTAAGGGAAAAGAGTTCAGTGCCCCTGACCAGTCAGGTACTGCATGCTGTGAAAATTCTTGCGGCACACTGCTTGAAAATCGCCGACCTAGAGATTGGAAGCTTTGGCTGTTGGTCTTGTCTTTCCGGGAACATTGGCTTGGTACAGGCGGCCATGCCAACTCCATCTTCAGCTCTGAGGGAGATTCCTGGTGGTACGCCCCTCCCCCACCCCCTCACCTCTGCCGGCTACTGCAGTGGCCCACGGGTGGGCTGAGACCCGAGCTGGCTGAAATGAGAAGCTGCTTGTTTATTCCTTGTCCCTTTGTAGATCTGAACGGGGAGCACAGAGCTCTGGTTGCCACTGGAAGCCACCTGCCCCCACGAGCCAGCCTTAGCGTGAGGCCGATGCTTAGATGGTAGAAGGAGGGACAGAGAGAAGTGGGCTGGTGACGACGTCATGCACGGCTGACCGCGCCAGGCCTGGAACTGCTTCCCCCCAGATACCAGTTGTTTTCAGATCTTTCCTTCTCGTTTAAGGCAATCTGAGGTACGGTTTTGCTACTTGCATCAGAAAACATCCACACTGGTCCAGGGATACATAACTATCATCAAGAAACCCATGACCAAAAGATGTGAACATCATTAAGCTATCAATTCGGGTAATAATCATAATAGCTATCCCATGTATGATGCTTTCTCAGCACTGTTCTCAGCATTCTCTAAGCATTTATTTATTTTATCTTCACAAAAACTCGGTGTGATTGGTATCATCCTCACTACCCCACTTTACAGAAATAGAAAATGATCATGAGACGTAAGTAATTTGGCCAAGGTCACTCAGCTACTGCACCCAGGGAGCCTGGTTCCAGGGCCTGGACCAAGCACCACTCTACTACACTGCCTCTCAATAAACGCATGTACCTTTTATATAGATGCATTTCTCCCAACTTGGGGTTGGGGAGATTGGACAACAGAGAGGCCGTGTGTTAATCCTGGGAGGACAGCTGCTCTGTGATGCCGAGTGGTTGGCAGATGTACAACTTTGATAGTCACTGGGGCAGGGACGTTAGCACGACGGTCAAGGACAGAACCGATGTTCAGATAACCTGAGTCGAATCCTGGATTTGCCACTTCCTAGCTCTGTGATCTAATCTGCAGGAGGCTGATTTTCCTCAACTGTAAAATGGCAGTCGTAATAAGCAGCTCACAAGGTTGTTTAAGGATTAAATGAGACGGTGGTCAAAGAGTAAGATCTTCTTATTGAAAGACCACAGTGTAGAATGAATGACCTCTGGCCTGTGTTTGAGGATGTGGTGGGAGGGCCTGGTGCCTGACTTAGAGGGTAGATTAAAATGTAGGGGTCTGATTTATACGTTACCTCGAATAGGCAAATAACAAAGACAGAAAATAGAATAGAGGTTACCAGAGGCCTGGGGGAGGGAGGAATAGAAAATTCATATTTAATAGGTAGAGAGTTTCTGCCTGAGATGATGAAAAAGTTCTAGAAATAGTGTTGATGGTTGCACAATATTGCAAATGTACTTAATGCCACTGAATTGTATACTTAAAAATGGTTAAACTGGTAAATTGTATAGTAGGTGTATTTTATCACAATAAAAGTTGTGGAAAAAGAATCAGGAGCTTGTGGAAATTATTGGTTAAGGGACAGTAGGGATGATGATAACTGATTATGAACACCATGAGCAGAAACTCTGGCATGAGAATTTAAAACCCATAAAAATTGTGAGATTATACTTTTATTTTATTTTTTTTAAATTACTTTATTGTTGTTCAATTACAGTTATTTGCATCCTCTCCCTCCCCTCGTGAGATTATACTTTTAGAGCAACATTTATACACAATGTCTATCTGCTCATAACTGCTGGTTGCATAATAAAACAGTCAGAGGCATCATGAGATAGAAAGGGTATCGAAGGTAACTTCTCTGTTCGAAACGAATGGGGTCCGAGGTCGTGTGCTGCAGTGGAAGGTTGCGTCCTGCGCACGTTACCAAGAGGTATTAACAAGGCTCACAAAGGTGAGTCCCCTGATCTAGATAGAGGTCAAGTTTTCCTCGGAGGCCTCACTCACTTCCCATTGTCCTTGCTGCATATGTGATTAAGTTTCAACTTTAAAACTAAAAAGCATCTTTAAAAAAAAAGCTCTGGCTGGTGTGGCTCAGTGGATTGAGCGCCAGCCTGCAAACCAAAGACTCGCTAGTTCGATTCCCAGTCAGGGTACATGCCTGGGTTGTGGGCCAGGTCCCCAGTAGGGGGCAACCACACATTGATTTTTCTCTATTTCTCCCTCCTTTACGTTCTCTCTGAAAATAAATAAATAAAATCTTTTTTTTTTTTAAAAAGCAAGTGACATCCTGTGACTAAAAGGAAAATAACCTATCTCTAAACTTTTAAATGAAAGTGCATTTTTATAACAACAATAAAAATCCTCCCAATCAAGTTTTTAAGAGGCAGACTGCATCCCTATCTTCTTCTGGGGCCCATAACTATCCTCAGCTAATCTGTCGCTGACATAGAAATAGCTGCTGTTTTGGTTCTTATAGCTCCATTTTAAACTTTATTCAGAGAAGTGGGGAGAGGGAGCCCTGGATGGGAATAAAGCAAGGGGAACAGGAAGATGGAATCACTGACTTGTAGAATAGATGCTGTGAGGGAAAAATAGTAAGTTTAGACAAACCTCTGAGACTCATGGTCACGCCCAAGCCAGTCATCTATGGAAGTCCACATCCACTCCAGCCCTGCTGTACGCAGCTGTGCCGTCCCGCAGGGCTCCCGGCACAAGGGACAGACTCTGATAGATGTGTGCCGAGTGAGTGAGGAAGCGGCAGCCTAGAGTCTGGTACCAGCACTCCTAAGGGCAAGCATATCTTTGAATTCTGGGGAACAGTCTAACGCTCTGTCCTCTGCCCTCTGTCCAGGGTGTCCCATCTGGTTGGAGACATGGCCTTTCAGTGACAGGTCCTGGCTTCTTATTCTGTGGCAGGTCAGTGTCATTTGTCCCTATAACTTCATCTCCCCCTGAGCCAATTCTATCTGTTTTCCCTTTCTGAGATGGGTAGAAAACCTGCCTGCTATTTACATCCCTGGAGACTTGGACAATGAATGAATTACCTGAAATAGGGAACAATTTGTTACAGCATTTTAAGTCGTGGGCAGGCTAACTTTCACACTGACTTCAATGAATAGACCTTCCAAAAAATACCCTCTGCCACCTCCCTGCCCCCGCAGCCCTTCACCACCCTGTCCCCTGTGCACTTGGGGGAAGGTGAAGGGTATAGTATTTATCACAAGCTAGTCTGAGCATTAGAATTCCCAGAGAGTCACACAGGATGAGAATCTAGCCCAATAATAATAATCCTAAATGTTATTTATATGTGATTTCTCTGCCAAAGTCATCTAGGGGGCTCCCAAAAGGACCATGCAGGAAAAATTCCACTGCCGGCATGTGCCAAAAGTCTTAATAAGTAAGGTTCAGGGGGTTTTAATTAGAAAGAGCTGATTTGGTAGCCTGTCTCCAGTCAGAATAAAGTCTGTTCCAGAGAAGTGTCTGCAGCAGGTAACCCGGGGCCAGCGTCATCTTCCCTGAGAATCCTCGACGCCCATTTGTCTGAGAAAGGTGGACCGCAGCACCCACCCTGAGATGTTTCTGTGCCCTGATGGGATCCCATCACCAAGAGCCTCCGTTGCTAACACACTGTCAGCTCCCGTGGAGACAGGGTAGCCAAGGCTCTGAACGCTGGGGAGAGTGCAAGGGATGTTGCTTTTCAAACAGCGCTTAATGCAGCATTAAGCAAAGACGATTTCCCTGGATCATGGATAAGTGTGGCTGTCAGGATAACTGTCACTATGGAGTGAATTGGAACATCAGAAAGAGCATTTTTAAAACCCAGGAATCATTTTTATCCATTACTTTACAAATACGTTTCTACTTACTGATTCCTATGGGAATAAAATTGCCATGGTGAGGGGGGGGGGCGAGAAAAAGAAAAGACAAGAAAGCAGCTCTTCTCTCAAGTTGTGCTGGAGTATGAGCGTGCCAGGACGCCCAGGAGAGAGGTTCAAGTTTCCAGCTCCTTCTCGGATTTTCAGCCTGATGTCTGATCTCACCAGCTGGGCCCAGGCCTCACCAGCAAGACATGGCAGGTATTTTCCGCCAGGCCCTGAAGGGCAGGAGAGCATGCGTATGTGTTACCTGCCGGTGCTGGTGAGCCAGACCACCGGCGTTTGCGGGTTCTGCATGTTAAGCTGTTGACCCGGTGACCTGCAGTGTTCCAGGGAGTGTGTTTCTGCTCAGAGAAAACTGCTCTGATTGGCAACAGCAGCTAATGAATTCTTACTTGGAGGCAAACATTGACTTCACCTTTGAGCCCCAAGGAGCTCTGGGAAAGCTCAGGCTACTCAGAGCTTTTTGAGGAATTGCACCTTAGAGCTGAGGATTTGGGCAAGATCTTGTCAGTTGGAGATGAGAGGTCGACACCCTACAGGACTTCGCAGGTGGTAGGGCCCAGCCACCTGCCCTTCAAGCAGGTCAGTGCCTAACCAGCTGCTAAGCTATTTAAAGGAATTTCTAGCATTTTGGGTTCATGTAAACTTACAGAGGCACTTGATGGTAGAGTCGGAGAGGTGGGGGGGGGCTTGTGACCATATCCTCTCCTTTTACAGAGATGAAGGTCAAGGATCAGGCTGGTGCCAAGGTCACTGAGTGGGCTGATAGCACAGCTCAAATGTTTCTGGGACAGAAATTTCAAGGACCAGCTTTGGTGATGTGCCAGATAAATATAGCTTAACAATTTGTCATGAAAGTGATCAGGAGATCTGAAAACCAGAAACAGATGCAGCTCCACAAGAAGCATGATGAGAATGTCCCCGCACACCTGCTGTGGAATGCAAGGGCAGGAGTGTCCCTCAGCTCCCGCTGGGAGCACCTGCCCAGGACCAGTGCCCTCTTGGCCACCGTGTCTTGGCATGAACTTCCAAGCATTGAAGGGAAGGCTGATGACCCCAAAAGGGAAGAAAGGGATGCCAGCATAGATTGCGGGCAGATCAATGAGGACAGAGCTGATGCTATTCCAGCACTACTGCAGCCAGATGCTGAGAAACAGGAGAGGGAAGGAAAGGGAAGAGGTGAGAACATAAAAATCTGCCTCAGTCACAGCAATGGGGCCAAGTCCAGAGAGGCTTGCTCAGAACTCTAGCCTTTGTCACTTGGTCGGTTGACGATCCTTTATTTCTGAGGGTTTATTGCATGCATGTGTATAGTTCTGGTTAATACCTTAGTGGAGCAAGCATTTCCTGGAGAGCAATTCTATCCAAGGTACTAGGCTAGACTGACGAATAAGACACAGTTCCAGCCTGGGGAATCTCAGTGGCTGGTGGAGGAAGCCAAAACCAACGAGACAGGGTCACGTGCAACATGCTGTAGAAGTGGGTTTGAGGTGCTATGGAATGGCAGTGGGAGGTGGGGCCCCTAAGTCTAATCGTAAGACCTGCGCAGTACTTCAAAGAGAAGGTGACACAGGTACTGAGTTTCCTACTTCTAGGCAACGGTTGGCAAAACTTTCCCATTAGGACAGTAAGTATTTCAGGCTTTGCAGGGCCGCAGCATCTCTTTTCGACTCCTCAGCTCTGCCCCTGAATGGGGACGGTAGCTGGAGGCTATACATAAACGAATGCGTGTGGCTGATTTCCAATAAGACCTTGTTTACGAGAACAGGCATCAGGTCAGATTGATCAGAGGCCACAGTTTGTCAACCCTATTGATAGATGGAAAGCCATTTCACGCTCACAACTACTCTCAGAGGTAGGTACAGATGAGAGAATTTAGGCAAATTGCCCAGAGTAATGGAGCCAGTAAAGAGCAGAGTGGGATTTGAACTCAGGCCATCTGCCTTCAACATTGAAGCCCTTAACCACTACGCTTCACTTGTCCTCAAGACGCACTTGTAAATCCCCATCATATCGTCTTCCCTTTCCTCCGTGCCAGCACTTGTTCCTGTGTTCTTTGTCCTGAACATGTCTTCTTTTTGAACATCCGTGATATAGTCAGCACAGTTCCTGCTGTGCTGGAGGGTCCCAGAGGGTCCCAGCCTCACACTTCCCCTCGATCCTTCGCCCTGGCTTTGCTCTGCAGCTGGGGTTCGACAAGCCCCAGCTCTGCCTCCCTGATGATACTGGAGCCATTCAACTCATCTTATGCATGGTCATTCTTCAGTTAGTACCTCACTTTCGGTGGCCAATATAAAGTTACTAATAATAACTACCAATTACAGAATAGCTGTTCTGCACCAGGACTTGAATCATAATCATAATCATAATCGTGTTCTCTCTGCGACCCTCACACTGCCACATGACTGTAGTCCTCATTTCTCCATGTTGCCTGTGGAGATATCACAGCTGACTTGGTCAAATGCCTTGCTGAGATTTGTCTGTAGATTCTTCTTCTATAACAATTTGAAATCCTAGCCATAAGATTTTTTTCTCCTGAAATGCACTAATTTCCTCATTAGAAACTTTCCTGAAGCAATGTATGTACTGTGCCCAAGATAAAATAAAGGGTTCTCTCGATTCAGTCACTCACAATACACTATTATTCTCTGTATTGATTTTGTTTCCAGCAGACGAGTAATTTTAGATATTTCACAGGCAGTCTGTATTTCTAATAAATATTGCTTGACTACTGTAAAAGCCTCTTTACATGGCTGATTTCCAAACCAATGAGAGGGACCCCTCTGTCTGCCTTGGCCGGGGCTGCAAAAGGCAGGATGGCCCCTTCTAATCCCACAAGGACCAGGTGCGAAGCGGAGTCCCCTACTTGGAATTTATTTCTATTGGCCTTGACTCTGGAACATTCGGTATGATTTTAGCATTTTTTTCCCATGAAAGGTGATTTTCTGGGTAAAATGTAACTAGAATATTACAGAACTGCCAGGATTAAAAAAAAAAAATTGTAGCAAAGATGTTATCTAAAGTCATGGTACACTCTACTCCCCAATGTAAAACAATACAAATTAGATCTACATTAAAGATTTGAAAAATGATAACAATCACGACAGCAAAACACACTTCTTTCAAGATGTATGAAGTTAGTTTGTTCCAGCTCATGGACATGAGCCATAGGGAAAAGTAGCGTCACTTCACTGCAGGCCCCGCCCCCTGACCGGTCCCTCCCACTGGGACAGGAAACAGACTAGCCTGTCACGGAGCAACCAGCTGTTCCAACCAAGCTCTCTGCTCAGCACCGTCTCTGGTTCTGCTCTGTCTTTAAGGAGTTACTACTCTCTGTCAGTGGTACCCATACATTCGGTTTTCTGTAGGTTTTTCAGATAAAGCTCCTTTTCATGCTCATTTATTCATTCAATATTTATCGAGCATTTACTATATTTGAGATGCTTGCTATGCAACAGTAAACAAAACAGAAAGGTCATGCAGATTATGTTCTAGTAGGAGACAGTAAATGAAATAAATCAGTAGGTACATGTGGTATGGTATACGGTGATAAGTGTTGAGATGAAAATGTGTGTGAGTGAGTGTGTGTGTGTTGGCAGAGGGCTTACAATTTACATGGTGAATTTCACAGGACAGTGGTGACTTACACCAAGGTGTAGCAGTGTGAGTGGTGAGGGGGGCAGGATGCTGGATACCTTTGGAGAATTCCCTGGTGGGGTGGATATATATGAGAAAAAGAGAGAAAGGAGTCAAAGATGCGCCCAAGATTTC
>PVJI01021546.1:0-26867 GCA_004026765.1 Micronycteris hirsuta
TTAGCCATCAGAGAGATGCAAATTAAAACCACAATGAGATACCACCTCACACCAGTCAGAATGGCCATCATCAACAAAGCAACAGATAACTGTTGGAGGGTATGTGGAGGAAAGGGAACCCTACTGCACTGTTGGTGGGAATGAAGACTGGTGCAGCCACTGTGGAAAACAGTATGGAACTTCCTCAGAAAAATGAAAGTGGAACTGCGTTTCGACCCAGCAATTCCACTACTGGGATTATACCCTAAGAATCCTGAAAAACCAATTCGAAAGAACCTTTGCACTCCTATGTTCATAGCAGCACAATTCACAATAGCTAAGTGCTCGAAACAACCTAGGTGCCCATCTACAAATGAATGGATCAAGAAACTATGGTACATTTACACAATGGAATTCTACGCAGCAGAAAGGAAAAAGGAGCTTATACCCTTTGCAACAGCATGGATGGAACTGGAGAGCATTATGCTAAGTGAAGTAAGCCAGGCAGTGAATGACAAATACCTTATGATCTCACCTTTAACCGGATCATAACCAAGAAAAGCAGAAAGCAAGCAGAACATAACCAGAGACACTGAAATTAAGAACTGTCTAACAATAGACAGGGGAGAGGGTGGAGGGGACAATGGAGAGAATAGTTTTCAGGAATCCCTGTAGAGGACACATGGACAGAACTAAGGGGGAGGAGGGAGGCTGGGGGGGAGGTGGGGCTGGAGGGGAAGGGAGGGGGAGGGGAGAGGATGCAAATAACTGTAATTAAACAAAAAAATTAACATAGGAATCCTATTTATTCTGATTCTCAATTTCAGTTAAAAATAAATTACATAATTTACTGAAAACTCAAATAAAAATCCTGTGGGTGTTGTTAAGATGGGAGAAAGTCCCCATCACACAGGAAAGTCCATTGGAAAGGCCCATGGGGTCCTAGAACACACACAAACTGAACCACCGGGGAATCAGCACCTGAAAGGGCACAATCTACTTGTGGGAAGTGACGGAAGTGATGGAAAGTGGGACAAGAGCTGAGCAAGCACCATTGTTCCTACTCTGATCCCTTCCCCACATACAGTACCAGAACACAGCAAAGAGGGTTGCCCCACCCTGGTGATTACCTAAGGCTCCACCCCTTGCAACATAATAGGTGCACCAAGACAAAGAAATATGGCCTAAATGGAAGAGCAAGTCAAAACTCCAGAAAAAGAACTTAGGGACAAGGAGATAGACAATCTATTAGACACAGTGTTCAAACACTGGTAATCAAAATGGGTACTTAAAATATTGGGGGGGACCACTCTCTAAAGTACATGATCGTCTAACCACTGTGCTGTACACCTGAAACTAATTCAGAGTAATACTGAATGTAAACTGTAAGTGAAAAGAAGAGAGAGGTTAACATAAAATACCAATCCATTAGCCTCTGGGTCAAGATTGCCACCATCCACCCAATTCTGATAAGACATACCAATTCAAAAGAATTTATGCACCCCAATGTTCATAGAATCATTATTTACAATAGCCAAGTGCTGGAAACAGCCTAAGTGCCCATCAGTAGATCAGTGGATTAAAAAACTGTGGTATATTTACACAATGGAATACCACACAGTGGAAAGAAAGAAGGAGCTCCTACATTTTGTGACAGCATAGATGGAACTGTATTATGGTAAGTGAAATAAGTCAGTAGGTGAAAGAAAAATAGTATATGATCCCAGTTATAAGAGAAATCTAATGAACAAAATAAACTAATGAGCAAAATAGAACCAGAGACATAGAAACATGGAACAAACTGATAGCTGCTAGGGGAGGGGAAGGGGGATAATGGTGGAAAGAAGTTGAAGGGACTAATCAAAGAACATGTAAGAATGATGCATGCATATGGACAACAGTGTGGGGATTGACTGTGGGAGCGAGGGTGGGGGCAGTGGGCTGGGCAGAGGAAGGCAAAGGGGGAAAGTTGGGACAACTGTAATAGAATAACAATAATAAAAAAATAATAATATAAAAACCCCACTGGTAATCAGGGTACCCATAGAAATGAATGAGTATGGATGCAAAATAGAGGAAGAAGTGAAGGCCATATAAAGTGAAATTAAAAAAATATATATATATACAGGGAACCAACAGTGAAGGGAAGGAAACTGAGATTCAAATCAACAATTTTTTTTAAGATTTTATTTATTTATTTTCAGAGAGAGGAGAAGGGAGGGAGTAAGAGCAATGTATGGTTGCCTCTCACATGGCCCTCACTGGGGACCTGGCCCGCAACCCAGGCATGTGCCCCGACTGGGGATCTAACCGGGACTGTCTGGTTCCCAGCCCGTGCCCAATCCACTCAGCTACACCAGCCAGGCCAAATCAACAATTTTTAACAAAAGGAAGAAATAAACATTCAACCAAAACAGAATGAAGAAAGAAGAATTCAAAAAAAAAAATGTGGAGAGACTGAGGAACCTCTGGGACAACTTTAAATGTTCCAACATCTGAATCATAGGGGTGTCAGAAGGAGAAGAGGAAGAGCAAGAAATTGAAAACTTATTTGAACAAATAATGAAGGAGAACTTCCCCAATCTGGCAAAGGAAACAGACTTTCAGTAAGTTCAGGAAGCTCAGAGAGTCCCAAAGAAGTTGGACCCAAGGAAACACACACCAAGGCCCATCATAATTACATTACCCCAGATTAAAGATAAGGAGAGAACGTTAAAAGCGATAAGAGGAAAGGAGAGATTTACCTACAAAGCAGTGCCCATAAGACTATCAGCTGATTTATCAAAAGAAGCCTTACAGGCAAGAAGGAGCTGGAAAGAAGTATTTGAAGTCATGAAAGGTAAGGACCTACATCCAAGATTACTCTATTCAACAAAGCTATAATTTAGAATGGAGGGGCAGATAATGTGCTTCCCAGATAAGGTCAAATTAAAGAAGTTCATCATCACCAAGCCCTTATTATATGAAATGTTAAAGGGACTTATCTAAGAGAAAGAAGAAAATCAAGACTATGAAGAGTAAAATGACAACAAATTCACAAACTATCAATAACTGAAGCTAAAAACAAAAACAAACTAAGCAAACAACTAGAACAGGAACAGAATCACAGAAATGGAGATCACATGAAGGGTTATTAGTAGGGAGGGAAAGGGGGAGAATGGGGGGAAATGGTACAGGGAATAAGTAGCAAAAATGATAAATACAAAATTGACAAGGGGAGGTTAAGAATAGTACAGAAAATGGAGAAGCCAAAGAACTTATATGTATTACCCATGGATGTGGACTAAGAGGAGGGAGTGCTGGAGGGTGGGGTTGCAGGGTGGAAGTAGATAAAGGGGGAAAAATTGGGACAACTTTAATTGCATAATCAATAAAATACACTTAAAAAACTGGTTCCGGGGTTTTCTTCATAGGAAGGTTTTAAATAATGGAGTAAATTTCTTTATGGATATTGGACTATTCAGATTGCCTATGCAGTTCTTTCAGTTTTGGTAAATTATATTTTTCAAGAAAATTTGCCATTTTTTTGTTTGAATTTTAAATTTAACTGCATTAATTTGTTCATAATAACTACATTACTTTTAGAAAACTGTAAGATCTCGTGTGATGCCCCTCTTTATTTCTGATAGTAATTTCTGCTCTTTTTTTCTTGATCAGTCTTACAATTTATCAATATTATTCAGCTTTTCTTTTATAAGATTTTATTTATTTTATTTTTAGACAGCGGGTAAGGGAGAGAGAAAGTGGGGGAGAGAAACATGAATGTGTGGTTGCCTCTCACGTGGCCCCCACTGGGGACCTGTCCTGCAACCCAGCGGTTTCCCTGACTGGAAATCAAACCAGAGACCCTTTGGTTTGCATGCTGGCACTCAATCCACTGAGCCACATGAGCTAGAGCTATTATTGAGCTTTTCAAAGAACAAACTTTTGCCCCTTTTTTCTATTTTATAATTTTTTTATTAAATTTATTTATAATCTTTGTCATTTCCTTTCCTATAAAATTCTAAGGTTAAAACTTTACTATTTTTTCTAACTTCTTGAAATGTAAGCTTAAAAATTATTTTCAGTGCTTCCTCAATTTAATTTAATTATATGTATGTACATAGTGAAAAATATGTACCACTAATATCTGCACAAGCAGTATACCACAAATTTTTATATGTTCATTGTGTTTATTATATTTTATTTTGAAATCATTTTATTTTTTATTTCATCTATGACATATTGATTGTGTAATAGTACATTGTATTATATCATCTGTTTATTGTTTTATTATTGGTTTCCAGGTTACTTCTACTGATGTCAAGAAAATACTCTGAATAATTTTAATTTTCATAAACATATTGGGGTTTTCTGTGTTGTCAAGCTTGTGATCAATTTTTTTAAACACTCCCTTATACACATTTTAAAAAAATGAATGTTGCTAGTTTTGGCTGGATTTTTCTATGCATGACAATAAAGTAATGTTGTTTTATTATGTTGATCATATTTTCTTTGTCCTTACTCATGTGTGCATGTATGTGTGCGAGTGTCTTAGTATTTTTCCATTTTTTCTGCAGTGGTTTCAGCAGTAGTTCTTGTCTATCCCACTAGGAAGCAGAAGTCCCTCCACTCCTTGTAAAGAAATACCATCTACACATTGTCAACTACCAAATATATTTCCAGCCCAGACCTTTTGCCTAAATCTAGGCTCATATATCTAAATGTCTACCGAGTATCTTCATATCTTTCAGATACTTCACGTACACGTTTAAATTAAAATTGTTATCTTTTATACCAGCTTTCCATTTTAATTAAATAAGTACCATTGAATAAGTTGTTCACGTAGAAAAAATAAGAGCCTAACTCTATTCTTGATGTCAATAGCACATGCAGAAAGTCAATAGGTTCTTAGATTCTACCTTTTTTAACATCTCTCTGATCTATCTCCCCTCTATCCCCATGGATACTGCTCCATTATTTTCTGTTTGAACTCTTTCAGAAGCTTTTAATTGCCTTTATTGCCCGCAGGAAGAGTCTTGCTCTCACTAATTTGTTCTCCATGTTACAACCAGGGTTATCCTTATATATCATAAATGTGACATTATTTCTCTTTTTAAAAATCGTTATATTTTATCTTATTACCTTCAAGATACATTTAAAATATCTAAGTATTTGCAGTAACGTTCCTTTTCCCTGAAACATCCTTCTTGTATTCCACCTCACGCGTTTGTCCAGTTGGAAATCATCTTTTCCATTTTGTAAGAATAAGCTCAAGTATCAAGTTCTTTGCCCATCCTCCACTAGAATATAATACTTATGTTACTTTTCCCTTACGAAGTCCAATATGGCCTTCTATCACAAAACTTTTAAAACTTTATTTCACTTAACTTTACATGCCTTGACGCCCACCTACCCCCAGACTCTGAAAAACTCAATATAAAAAACTTTGTCAGGCTCATCTTTGTGTAATTTAGTACTGAACTTGGCCATTACTAGACACAAAACAAATAATTGGTTGACTGAGTAAATGAAAAAATTTTAAACTGTACACAAATCACTATATTTTTACTCCTTTAATATTAAAGATTTTATGAATGTTAGTAATCTTGATCTACTAATGTGGTTATCTCCTATATTTGATCAGAAACAACTTTATTCTGTGAATAGTACTGTTCTGTCTGTGAAGTTCTAACTGCTGTAGGCTATGTCTGGTATTTCAGTTAATCAATTAAGCTACCATAGAGATAAGTGAGAGCATAAATGATTTAGACAGAATCTTTAACATCACATCTCTCAGGAGAACTGGTTCTTCATTTTACCATGTAGCAGAGCAGAGAGACCAATATCAGCCACGTAGAGTGATTCTGAGAATAACTGTCTTTAGAAAGCCCACAGGTTAAACTCAGCATCTCCCCACAACAGACTCCCTTTTTCCATTGTCAGTGAGCGACATTATCACCCATGTAGGTGTAAAATCAGACACCTTAGGGTATTTTTTAAACTCTCCCTTTCCCTTCCTCCTACACCCTCCAATACATTACTAAGTCCTATTGGACTTATCTATAAAATATATTCGAAATCTGTCTATTTCTTGGCATTTTCACTGCTGCCGAGATACAAACATCTTATAGCATATGCAATTCCTTACTGTAATATTTATTGTATATTTTATTATTTCTTGTCTTTCACCAATATACTGTGAGGTCTCTGAGAACAATGTATATTTCTGATACTCTGTCATCCCAGGAACATGATGCCATCAAACATAAAAGTGGTATTTATGGTTAATATACAGGGTCTGGCAGAAGAAATGCCTGCTTAAGTGTGGTTGGTAGGGTAATATGGGTGTAATCATTTATAGTTTTAATTTGAACATTTCACCTAAATTGTCATATGATGTACTTGAGTGTGATATTGTTATGTTACAGAATTATATGCTTATGATTTTGTAATAAAAAGGAGCATTATTTGTGCCATACCCTGTATTACTGTACTTTTTGCCAGGTATATTATTTGCATTATAACAATGGCTTTACAGGGGTAAGGTTTCAGAACAATGTTTCCCAAAGGTTGGTCCATGGGACACTAGTCAGGTATTCCAGGTTAAATGACTGGGTAAACTACAAATTTTATCTCCTTCTTGGATAATTATGGTACCCATTCACTATATTAAATGTTTCACAACATACTGCAATAAAGCAATAAAGCATGCAGCTTAACTGTATATAGCCCAGAATTTTTCACAGATATTTGACCAGAGAACCTTATTTTTACAGCTTATCTATTAATGTCTGCTAAATGGTGAATTTTGGAAAGTCCATGAAATGACTACTAAATGAGAAACTTCATACACTAACTATTCAATGCAGTATAATTATAAAGAGCAGGAGGAGTTCGAGTATACCTGACATTATTTTGAAAGGCTAATGATGTCTCCCAAAAGACCTCTTAATAACTCAGTATGACTATGCCATCCAATGACCAACTCCTTAGTGCAACTTCTGTTCTGTCAAGCATTGTTTTTGCCCAGAGTGTATGAGTATCCTTGGTGACTTTAAACAGCAATATACCCTTTGGGAATGTCAGGCAATCTACTGTACTTCTTTGTACTGTAAAACAAAGTTTTAAAAAATTTATTTTTATTTTATTTCTTTTTTGATTTATTCTTTATAGTATTTTTCCATTACCATTTAGTCCCTTCATACCCCCTCCCCCAGCAATCACCACACTGTTGTCCATGTCCATGAGTCCTTTTTCCTTTTTGCTCAATCCCTCCACCCCCTAACACCCACCCATAGCTGTCATCCTGCTCTCCATCTATGAGTCTACTGGCTTATTTCACTTAGCATAATATTTTCCAGGTTCATCCATGCTGTTGCAAAGGGTAAATTTTCTTCTTTTTACAGCCAAATAGTATCCCATCGTGCAAATGTCCCATAGTTGTTTTATCTACTCATCTGTTGATAGACACTTGGGCTGCTTCCATATCTTGGCGATTGTGAATAACACTGCAGTGAACACAGGAGTGCTTATGTTATTTCAAAGTAGAGTTTTGGGTTCCTTTGGATATATTCCCAGAAGTAAGATCGCTGGGCCAAAAGGCACACCCATTTTAATTTTTTGAGGTATATCCATACTGCTTTCCACAGTGGCTGTGCCAGTCTGAATGCCCATCAACAGTGCAAAAGGGTTCACCTTTCTCCACATCAACACCAGCACTTGTTGTTTGTTGATTTATTGACTAGCCATTCTCACAAGTGTGAGATGGCATCTCACTGTGGTTTTAATTTGCATTTCTCTGATGATTAGTGATGTTGAGCATATTTTCATATATCTATGGGCCATCTGTATGTCCTCTTTGGAGAAGTGTCTTTTTCGGTCCTTTGCCAATTTTTTCTTTGGGTTGTTTGGGTTTTTTGGTGTTGAGTTTTGTAAGTACTTTATGAATTTTGGATATTAACCCTTTATTACATTTATTGGCGAATATGTTCTTTCCACTCTGTGGGTTGTCTTTCTATTTTGTTGATGATTTCCTTTGCTGTGCAAAAGCTTATTAGTTTGATGTAGTCCCATTTGTTTATTTTTTTATTTTTTTCTCTCACCTGGTGAGATATATCCCACAAAATATTGTTATGAGCAATATCCAAAATATTGCTGCCTATGTTTTCTTCTAGGATTTTTATGGTTTCGGGTCTAACATTTAAGTTCTTGTTCAATTTTGAATTTATTCTTGTATGTGGTGTAAGAAGTTGGCCTAGTTTCACTTTTCTGCACATATGTGCCCAATTTTCCCAACACCATTTATTGGATAAACTATCTTTGGCATATTTTATGTGCTTATTTTCTCTGTTGAATATTAGTTGACTGTAAAGGTGTGGGTTTACTTGTGTGCTCTCTATTCTGTTCCATTGATAAGGTAATGTGATTCCTCCAACTTTGTTCGTCTTCCACAGGATTGTTGTTGCTATGTGGGGTCTTTTGTGGTTCCATATAAATTTTGAAATATTTGCTCAAGTTCTGTGAAATACGTCATTGGAATCTTTTTTTTAATATTTTATTTATTTATTTTTTAGAGACAGGGGAAGGGAGGGAGAAAGAGAGGAAGAGAAACAGCAATGTATGGTTGCATCTCACATGGCCCTCACTAGGGACCTGGCCTGCAACCCAGGCATGTGCCCTGATTGGGAATCGAACCTGTGACCCTTTGGTTCCCAGCCCACACTCAATCCACTGAGCTTCTCCAGCCAGGGCCGTCATTGGAATCTTGATAGGAATTGCATTGAATGTATAATTGCTCTGGGTAATATGGACATTTAATGATGTTAATTCTTCATATCCATGAACACCGTATCTGCTTCCACTTATTTGTATCTTTTTCAGTTTCTTTTTTCAGTGTCCTATAATTTTCCAAGCACAGGGCTTTTACATCCTTGGTGATGTTTATTCATAGGTATTTTATTGTTTTTGAAGCAATGTGAATGGGATTGTTTTCCTACTTTTCCTTTTTGTTAGTTTGCTATTGGCATATAAAAATGCAACTATTTCTGGGTATTAATTTTGTATCCTGATACTTTGCTGAATTCATTTATCAGTTCTAGTAGTTTCTTGGTAGAATCTTTGGTGTTCTCTATGTACAGTATCATGTCATCTGCAAATAAAAACAGTTTTCCTTCTTCCTTTCCAATTTGGATGTCTTTTATTTCTTCTTGTCTGATTCCTTAAGGAGCATGCTTGTAATTTGGCCCATTGAGTATAATGCTATCAGTGGGTGTGTTGTGTATGGCAGTTACTAAGTGTAAGGATGTTCCCTATATTTCCACTTTGTTGAAAGTTTTAATCATAAGTAGTGCTGGATTTTATCAAGTGCTTTTTCTGTACCTATTTATATGATCATGTGGTGTTTATATTTCCCTTTGTTTATGTGGTAAATCACATTTATTGATTTGTGAATGTACCAACCTTGCATCCCCAGAATAAATCCCACTTGATCACCGTGTATGACCTTTTTGATGCACTGTTGTATTCGATTTGCTAATATTTTGTTGAGGATTTCAGCATCTATGTTCATCAGGAATATTGGCCTATATTTTTTCTTGTTTGAAGTGACTTTATCTGGTTTTGGAATTAGGATAATGCTGGCCTCATAAAATGAGTTTGGGAGTCTTCCCTCCTGTTGGGTTTTATAAAAATAGTTTGAGGAAAGGGGTTAGTTCTCAGAACATTTGGTAAAATTCACCTGTGAAGCCACTGGTCCAGAGCTTCTGTTTGTTGGGAGTTTTTTGATTACTGCTTCAATTTCATTAGGTGTAATCTGTCTATTCAGATTCTCTAATTTTCCCTGATTTAGTTTTGGAAGATTGTATGTTTCAAGGAATTTAATCATTTCATCCAAGTTGTCCAGTTTGTTGGCATATAATTGTTCATAATATTTTTTTATAATACTTTGTATTTCTTTGGTGCCAGTTGTTATTTCTCTTTCATTTCTGATTTTATTTATTTGGGTACTATCTCTTTTTTTCTTGTTGAGTATGATCAAAGATTTGTCAATTTTGTTTATCTTTTCAAAGAACTAGCTCTTGGATTTTTCTGTATCTTTGTCTGGACTCAATTTCACTTATTTCTGCTCCAATATTTATTATTTCCTTCCTTCTACTCACTTTGGGCTTTGTTGTTCTTTTTCAAGTTCTTTTAAGTGTGATGATAGGCCTTTTATTTGAGCTTTTTCTTTTTTTTTCTCTTTTTTTCTTTTACTTTATTGTTGTTCAATTAAAGTTGTCTGCATCCTCTCCCCTCCCCTCCCCCTCCAATCCCACCTCCCTTTTCTGCCTCCCTCCCCACCCTTGGTTCTGCCCATGTGTCCTCTATAGTGGTTCCTGAAAACCCTTCTCCTCATTGTCCTCCCCTGGCTATTGTTAGATTGTTCTTAATTTCAATGTCTCTGGTTAAGTTTTGCTTGCTTTTTGCTTTTGTTGATTATGTTCCGGTTAAAGGTGAGATCATATGGTATTTGTCATTCACTGCCTGGCTTACTTCACTTAGCATAATGCTCTCCAGTTCCATCCATGCTGTTGCAAAGGGTATAAGCTCCTTTTTCCTTTCTGCTGCGTAGAATTCCATTGTGTAAATGTACCATAGTTCCTTGATCCACTCATTTGTAGATGGGCACTGAGGTTGTTTCTAGCACTTGGCTATTGTGAATTGTGCTGCTATGAACATTGGAGTGCATAGATTCTTTTGAATTGGTTTTTCAGGGTTCTTAGGGTATAATCCCAGTAGTGGAATTGCTGGGTCGAAAAGGAGTTCCATTTTTAGTTTTCTGAGGTAGTTCCATACTGTTTTCCACAGTGGCTGCAGCAGTCTGCATTCTCACCAATAGTGCAGTAGGGTTCCCTTTTCTCCACATCCCCTCCAGCAGTTATCTGTTGCTTTGTTGATGATGGCCATTCTGACTGGTGTGAGGTGGTATCTCATCATGGTTTTAATTTGCATCTCTCCGATGGCTAATGATGTTGAGCATCTGTAATGCTATGAATTTCCCTCTTAGGATTGCTTTCACAGTGTTCCAGAGATTTTGGGTTGTGTCCTCCTTTTCATTTGTTTCAAGATATCTTTTGTTTTATTTCTTGGCCTCGGTGTTGACCCATTTATTAATAACATGTTATTTAACTTCCCTGTCTTTGTGTTTTTTCAGTGTTCTTGTGGTTGATTTCTAGTTTCGTAGCATTGTGGTCAGAGAAGATGCTTGATATGATTTCAATCTTCTTAAATTTACTGAGACTTGTTTTGTGTCCTAACATTTGGCTTACCTTAGAAAACGTTCCAGATGCACTTGAAAAGTATGTACATTTGGCTGCTTTGGGGTGACACACTCTGAAGATATTAATTAAATCCATTTGATCTAGTGTGTTGTTTAAGTCTGCTGTCTCCTTGTTGATTTTCTGCCTGGATGATCTATCCATTGAAGTCACTGGGGTGTTAAAATCCTCAGCTATGATTGTACTTCTGTCAGTCTTTCACTTTATGTTCATTCAGATTTGCTTTACATATGTAAGGGCTCTCATGTTGGGTGTGTAAATGTTTACTAGGGTTATATCCTCTTGTTGGATTGTTCCCTTTATCAGTATGCACTGTCCTTCTTTGTTACTTACTATAGCTTTTGTTTTAAAGTCTATTTTATTGAATATAAGTACTGCTACCCCAGCTTTTTTCTTTTCCTTTTGCATGAAATACCTTTTTCCATCCCTTTACTTCTAGTCTGTGTGTATCTTATGGTTTTAGGTGGATGACAGCATATATATGAGTCTTGTTTTCTTATCCATTCATATTCATCTACCCTATGTCTTTTGGCTAGATCATTTATGCCACTTACATTTAAGTTAATTATTGATAGATACTTACGTAGTGCTGTTTTATTGATAGACTGTTTTTTTTCTTTCTATTTTTCTTTTTCTTAAACGAAGCCTTTTAACATTTGTTGCAGTACTTGTTTGTTGTTAATAAACTCTTTTAGCTTTTTCTTGTCTCAGAAGTTCCTTATTTCCCCTTCAATTTTAAATGATAACCTTGCTGGGTAAATTAGCCTTGGTTTTAAGTACTTGCTTTTCATCACCTTGAATATTTCATGCTACTCCTTTCTGTCCTAAAATGTTTCTGTTGAGAAATAAGATAAAAGTCTAATTGGTGCTCTTTTCTATTTAATTACCTGCTTTTCTCTTGCAGCTTTTAGGATTCTCTCTGTCTTTTAGTTTTGTCATCTTAATCATGAGGTGTTTTGGTGTAGGATTCTTTGGGTCCAAATTTTTTGTGACTGTCTGAGCTTCCTACACTTGTGTGTCTTTTCCTTTTATGTGATTAGGGAGGTTGTTGGTCATTATATCTTCAAATAGGTCCTCAATGTCTTGCTCACACTCTTCTCCTTATGGTATTCCCATGATGCAGATGTTGTTATGGTGCATGTTGTCCAAAATGTTTCTTAAGCTCTCCTCATTTTTTAAAATTCTTTTTCCTTTTGCTGCTCTGGCTGGATGATTTTTTCTACCTTGTCTTCAAAACACAGATTCATCTAACTGTTTATTTCTTCTAGTGTACTATTTATTTCACATGTTGCATTCTTTATTTCTGACTGTTCATTTTTTTATGGTTTCTGTGTCTTTTTTCATGCTTTTGAGTATCCTTAGAATCATTACTCTAAATTCTCTGATAAATTGCTTGTGTCCATTTCATTTAGTTCTTCTGTATAATTCTCTTATTCTTTCCATTGGAGTCTGTTTCTTTGTCTTCCCATTTTGGCTGCTTCTTTGTATTTTCCACCTTAGTTTTTAGACTGATCAATTGTTACTCTAATCAAGCTGTTATCAGCCCCGGTTTAAGCACCACAGCGTGGGTCAGGATAATTCTTGCAGGCAGGGCTATTTCTTCCTCTTAGGGTGATGCCACTTGGAGAAGAGTGCTCTGCTTGAGAGAGATGGTTTATGCAGCATGGGGAATGACTCAGCACATGGATCCTGGTAGCTGTTCCTTCAGTTCTCTCCCTAGTTCTGCCAACCTTAGACTCTCCTCAAGTCACTCTACTCCACTCTGCCCTCCCCCTGCAAGAGCCCAGGGTAAGTTGCTGCAAATGAAATTTTGTGTGTTGGCCCTTTAAGAGTCTTTCTGCATCTCTCGCTGGCAGACAGAAAGTCTGTTGGTTTTCACAGCTGGATGTTATCTGGGTTTCTTTCTGGCTCTGGCGCTGTCGGCTGGGCAGCCAGCCGGAGGTTTAGACCCTACACTTCTCAGGGGGATCACCCTGGCCATTGATATATCTCTCCAGAATTTCAGCTGCATCCTGTAGGAGTATAGTCAGTCCTCTCTCTCACATCGTCTGCACTGTCTATTAGTCTTGTTTGGTAAAGGGATTTCTTCTGTCATCTTTGGTTATAAGGCTTCTCTCCAGCTACTGTGTAGTTGGTTATTCTGAATGATTTCTCCACAATTTAGTTGTAATTCCAGGTTGGTCCTGGGAGGAGGTTAGTGTAGCTTCCACTTTCTCCTCCAGCATCTTGGATCCTCTACCAATGAAGTTCTTTTTAAATTGTCAGTGCCACTCACTGTAGCTTATTAACTGTTTTATTATTTTTTCCCTGGATAAAATGAGAAACTTTAGAGTTCCACTAAACCACTGCATTTCTTTCAACTTGGCATTGCTAATATTCAGGGAAAAGGATTCCTTGACATCATAAGAGGGTTATGTTCTCTTTCCCTCTCTCTCTTGCTCTCTCTTTGTCTTTCTCACTCTACTTCTCCCCCTACCTCTCCCTCTTCCTCCCTCTACATCCTCCTCTCCTCTCTCTATTACACAGAGACAGAAGGAAACAGGAAGAGGAAAAAGATTGAACATATTGATTTATAAATAGAGCTTCTTTAGCTTCTGTGAGAAATATAACAGTCTAACAGCTTGGGAGATTCCCTGGCCCATGGAAATCCCATAGATGCTATTCTCTCTGTAGCCATTCTTTACAAGTTACTCTACCACTAACCAAAGACCATGCATACTTTGCCTCACTGTTTTCCAAGAGTCAATCTTATTATTGTCCTCTACATTCCCTAAGAAGACCACTGGTATACATTTGTCTTCATAGTGGGACTCTCCCAGTAGAAAGTTTTCAGCTTTGTGTTAGCCTTTCTTCCTAAGAAAGGGGTGTACCTCTATTTTATGTCAAATTCATACCCTGAAAAATCTCTTATCTTTCAAATCTTGAGGGATCTTACTTGTATATTTTTCACCTATTTATATATCCATTCACAAATACTTATTAAGGAATCTTTAATGTTTCAAGCACTGACAAAGGTACTGGGGCTTAAACTTGAGAATGGGACAGCAACTGTCCCTGCCCTCAGGGAGCTCACCCACTTCAGTTCTTGAATGTCTTTGTCTACACTGTCTTCTTCCCTTCAGCCCTCAAAAATATACATGACTGTCCCATATAGAAAAACCAGTTGTCTTCTCAATGGCCATCTAGTCTCCTGTAGTACACTGCCCTTACTCTTTTTTTTTCACAATTTGTAAAATTCTGTAAGCATAAATATGACTAGTTCTCACCCTAGCTTAAAAACCTATAATTTCATCACCACCTAAAACTCAAACCTCAACTTCTTAGTAAGGCATACAAGATCTTTCACAATATGGTCTCAGTTTGGTCTCTTGATCTAATTTTCCCCAAGTCTTCATTTCAAATCCTGTGCTCAAAGCTAGGACTAGAGTAAGGTGCCTAAATCATGAACCTAAGAGTGAGTGCCTCCTTAAAATTTTGTGCCCTGGGTGCTTCACTTAGCTCATCCTAGTCTCAACCCTGCTTGTACTGGAGTCACACATGGTGGGTTCTGTATCCCCAAAGAACTGGTGTGCCATTATATCTCTGTGCTTTTGCAATGTTTACTTTGTTTTCATTATTCCCTATTCTCTCATAGTTAAAGGAATTTTTATTTTCTTCCTTAAGTTTAATTGAGTCACACCTAACTAGAATATAAGCCCCAAGAGAACAGGGAGCACATCTATGTTGCTCACTGTTGTATCTCCATGAACTAGGAAAGTGAAAGATGAACTGAATCCAGATCAAAAGTCACTTCTTCCATGTAACCCTTGTGGCTGACACTTCTGTCTCTCTGCAAATTAATTTGGCCTGTTGTTTTTAAATTTGGAACCTCAGGCTGTTTATTGAAAGATGTGAAATCAATCATAATTTCTTATGAAAAGCATGAAGAACTTTCTTCACTTCTTCCACATTCATATTTTTATACAAACTCACATAATTGTGCCTACCGTGTAATTTCACTTTTCCAGACAACATATTTACTGTAGAAAATGTAACTACACAACATCATTAGAACAAAAATATTTCTGTGATTCTAATTATATTTATTCATCTTTTCATGGAACCAGAAGCTTTGAACTCAAGCTTGGATTATGGTGAAAACTGACCTATAAAATCATTAACTTTACATACTTTTTATTTATTTATTTTTTAAAGATTTTATTTATTTATTTTTAGAGAGGGGAAAGGAGAGAGAAAGAGAGAGAAAGAAACATCAATATGTGGTTGCCTTTCACGTGGCCCCCACTGGGGACCTGGCTCACAACCCAGGCATGTGTCCTGACTGGGAATCGAGCCTACGACCGGATTGGTTTGCAGCCCGCACTCAATCCACTGAGCTATGCCAGCCAGGGCTAACTTTATATAACTTTTAGATACTGGTTTTGATCACATTTTTATGTTACAGCATGGGATAGTAGGAATAAAGATTACTTTAAGATTAAGGTTATATAATAAATATTATTAATACGTAAATATATATGTTCCCTAAAGTTCTTTAGGTCCAATAATTGTCATTACATATACTCTCACTTAAATAATGTGTATTATCCCTTTCAGCCTGTGGACACAGAAACTGAGGTTCAAAAAATGTGTAATTTTTCTGAGCACAAGTCATAGGTTTTCAAGAGGTAGGATTGAAAAATACCCCCTATCTCACTTGTCAGTCTTTCTTATTGTTATTCTATTAAAGTTGTCCCAATTTTTCTCTCTTTGCTGTCCTCCACACAGCCCACAATGGTGTGGGGATTGACTGGAACAGGGGGCAGGTTGGTCCTGATTTTGTGCTTATACAGGGATCTAAAGATATAACTCAGTTATAGCATTATCAGATTGTGAGATATTTACACTATCTCTCTTTAGGTGTATATTTGTTTTTTTAAATCTTTTTAAAAATTATTTTATCGTTGTTCAATTACAGTTGTCTGCATTTTCCCCTACAACTTCCCCCCACCCCAGCCAAGCCTCCCTCCATCCCTTGCTTACACCTGCCCCCTCAGTTTTGTCTATGTGTCCTTTACAGTAGTTCCTGAAAACCCTTCTCCCCATTGTCCCCTCCCTCTCCCCTCTGGTTATTGTTAGATTGTTCTTAATTTTAATGTCTCTGGATATATTTTGTTTGCTTTTTTCTTTTGTTGATTATGTTCTAGTTAAAGGTGAGATCAGATGGTATTTGTTCCTCACTGCCTGGCTTATTTCACTTAGCATAATGCTCACCAGTTCCATCCATGCTGTCACAAAGGGTAGGAGCTCTTTCTTTCTCTCTGCTGCATAGTATTCCATTATGTAAATGTACCATAATTTTTTAAAAAAATTTATTTATTTTTAGACAGAGGAGAAGGGAGGGTGAAAGAGAGGAGAGAAACATCAATGTGTGTGGTTGCGTTTCACACATCCCCAACTAGGGACCTGGCCTGCAACCCAGGCATGTGCCCTGACTGGGAATCGAACCAGTAACCTTTTGGTTCCTAGGCCTGTGCTCAATCCACTGAGCTACTCCAGCCAGGGCATAAATGTACCATAATTTTTTGATCCACTCATTCACTGATGGGCACTTAGGTTGCTTCCATACTTGGTTATTGTAAATTGTGCTACTATGAACATTGGGATGCATAGGTCTTTTTGGATTGGTGTTTCAGAGTATATATTTGTTTTTAATAAATGTTTTCATGTTAGAATAATTTTAAATTTACAGAATTATTGCAAAGATAGTACATAGAGTTCTCATTTACTGCACACCCAGTTTACCTTATTGTTAACATATCACATTAGTTTGGTGCACTTCTTCACATTTAACTAACAAATATAGATACATTATTATCAAAGTCCTTACTTTGCTAAGATTTTTTTCCAAATCTTTTTTCCAGATCTTCAGTTTTTTTCCAAATATCTATTTTATATTCCATGATATTCTATTCAAGATAGTGCATTCCATTCAGATGCCACATCTCTTTAGGCTCCTTGGGGTTGTGATAGTTTTTCAGTTTTCCCTTGTTTTTCAGACTTTCAGACAGTTTTTCACACTTTCCTGGACAGTTTTAGGGATTATGGGTTATTTATTTTGTACAGCAAATTTCATTTTTTCTGATATTTTTCTCATTACTAGACTAGAATAAAGTATTTTGGGGAGGAAGACCTCAAATATAGTGCCATTCTCATAATATCATATCAAAGGTGTAATACCTGCCTGGCTGGTGTAGCTCAGTGGATTGAGCGCAGGCTGGGAACCAGAGGGTCCTGGTTCGATTCCCAGTCGGGGCACATGCCTGGGTTGCGGGCCGGGCCCCCAATGAGGGCCATGTGAGAGGCAACCATACATTGCTCTTTCTCTCTCCCTTCTCCTCTCTCTGAAAATAAATAAATAAAATCTTTTAAATAAAAAGGTGTAATACCAATATATGTTAAACTCTATACCTTGGTTTGAAGTATTATTTCTCAGGTTATCCATTGTAAAGTCTCTTTTTTTCTCTCTTTCCAGATCATCTTGTTTGGAAGAAAGTCATTATGCATAGCCCATACTTCAGAAGTGGAGATTCGGAGGAGGGAAGTTGGTGGAGGAGTGAATGGAAATCACACTGACCTCCTAGGACCAATCTGGAATTACAACTCATTTGTGGAGAAACCACCCAGAACAAACAACTGAACAATAGCCAGAGAGAAGCATATAACTTTGGACATATAGAACCAGCTTCAGCACAACCAGTCTGGTAAGGAGTGCAGTGGAGACTCAAGAGGACTGGCTGGACATCCATGGGTGGCAGCACCAGTGGGATAATTAAGCAGCCAGTTGGATCCCCTGAGGAAGATTGGGGTCTAAACCCTAAGCTAGGATTCCCAGCCTAGAACACCAGAGCCCAAAATGTACACAGATAACAACCAGTGGAAAAAGAAGCAGGGTTTCTCTCTGCCAGAGACAGATGGTTGGAGATGCAAGGGCTGTTTAAAGGGCCAACACACAAGTTTTCATTTGCAGTCACTTACCCAGGGCTCAGGCAAAGGCAAGGGCAGCATGGACTAGAGATGCTTGAGGAGAGACTGGGTACAGAAGCTTTGGGGAGAGAACTGAGAGAGTAGCCACCAGGATCCCGGTGTTTGGTCATGCCCCAGACAGCAGCAGCCTTTGTGCTCAGGCAGACCACTCCCCTCTGAGCGGCAGTAGCCTGAGGGGAAGCAATAGCCCTGACCCAGAGGGTCTCTTCCCTGGCCCTTTGGTGCTTAAGCCTGACTGCTGACTTCTAGTGATCAGACAAACAACCGAAGGAGACAGCCAGGGACAGCAGATCACTGGCAAAGGAGGGGGCAGAATGGACTAGAGAGACTTGAGGAGAGAGTGGGAACATAGGCTTTGGGATAGAGAACTGAGAAAGTAGCCTCCGGGATCCGGTGCTGAGCCAACCCCCATACACAGCAATCATCCTGCTCAGGCAGACTACTCCTCTCCAAGCAGCAACTACCTGAGGGGAAATAATAGGTCCCACCACAGGAGGGATTTGGCCCTACCCTTTGGTGCTTAAACCTGACTGCTGGGTGCAGAGACCCAAATTAACAATTGAAAGAAACAGCCACTGACAGCAGATCACTGTAAGTACCAAACAGGCTGCCCAAGGTCAGATGGAGTCAACATCTGACATCACCAGAGGCAGATCCAGAAAGAAAAAAACAGTGGTAAATACAAGAGGCTACCAATACGAAAGCCACTGTGGTCTCCTTAATGATTTGTAATATTTTCTTTCCTGTATAGCTTTATAACATTCATTTCTTACCCAGCAAATTTGTATATATAAGTCACTAGATTTTATGCTATAGTGTATTTCAATCCATATATTTTGCCCCTCCCTTCTCTTAGCCCATCTTACCTTCCTTTTTCCTTGCAATATTCTCATTTCAAATTTGGTTTTCTCTCTAGCTACAACTTTTTTCCATCCACACTCTTACTATTTCTCCCCTGTCCAGACACTCAAATTGAGTTCTCTTGTCAAGGGTCATTTCATATCCTTTTGCCCAGCTATTAAAATACCCATGTTACCTCTACACCTGTAACAAACTTTGCTAGTTGGTTGTGGGTAGGGTAGTTGTTGCATTGTTTTTTCAAGGTTATCTCTAGAGCTTCACTAATTCTGCATTTCAAATAACAAATTTACTGGACCCCTCTCCTACTCTTTTCTTTTGGACTCAAATTTTAGTTACGCCGTCTTAGCTTGTTTTTTTTTTCTTTTTATTTTTGTCTTTCTTCTATTTCTCTTTCTTCCTGCTCTTTATTTTTCTTTATTCTCCTTTTGTTCCTTTTCCTTCACATCCCAAATTTAAATTTATCCCTCACTTAGTCTAGTTTTTGTCCCTCTCTTTTAGTATTCCCTCTCCCTTTATCATTACAAAATCACTTCCCATTCCTCTAAACATCTCTTAGACTTTTATTTGTTTCTTTTTTCCCTCTTATTCCCATATAACCCATATTAATTTTAGCTCATGTGTTACTTATGCTACTCTGGTGGATCTTTCTCTCCAACTTGGCTCCTATATTTTTATTAATTATTTAATATTTTTCCTTCATTTTTCTTTCTCTCACTTTATTTTATTTTATACTATTTTAAGTTCTGTTTAAACCTAATATTATATGCTTACCTTCTCATACTCCATTCCACACTCTTCATTTCCTTTCTTTATTGATCAGGTAAACTTTAGCTTCTCTCCTTCCATTGCTCCAACTCCCAAGTCTTATTAGTGCTCCTCCTTCTACCCCCTTAAAATCATTTGTCTTTTAGTAGGTCATCTCATATGCACTCTCTTTTCTCATAATAGTCATAATCTCATTACACCCTTATTAATACTGGTTCATTTGCTATTGACAGTGGGATTGTTGCGGGGAGCTATATTTGCAGGTCTGGGTTTGTTTCTTGGACTCGGTGGTTTTGTTCAGGCAGTGCCTGCACAACAGCACACAAGACATGGTAAGCAAAGTGACCCTCAGTCAACCAGCAACAGAGAAAGACCCATGAAAGAATGACCCAACAACAATCAAAACTCAATTACATCTGAAAAACCAGCATAAAGAGCATAAAGGACATCCCAAGAGTATCAAATTGAGGTGACTAAGGAGACTGCATCTCACAGGACACCCACCATAGAAGTTCACACTAGAAAGACACAAAGTCAAAACAGATCAATATAAGAAACAGAAGCAAATAAGAATAGTCCCACAAACAATAGTAAGACAAAGAAACAACCTTCAATCTAAAGGAAAGGAGGAATCCTCAGAAAGAATGCTAAATGAAATAGAGGCAAGTCAACTATCAGATATTGAATAAAAAAACAATGGTTATAAGGAAGCTCAATGAACTCAGTGCAAACTACCAAATGCAGGGAAATTATGAGAAACTTACTGCAAACTATATCAGCATAAAAAAGGATACAGAAACAATCAACAAGGTCCAAGAAGAAATGAAGAATGCAATTTCTGAAATAAAGAACACAGTAGAAGGAATCAAAAGCAAACTCGATGAAGCAGGGGATTAAATCAGTGAGCTGGAGGACAAAGTAGAAAGAACCTCCCAAAAAGAGCAAGAAAAAGAAAATAGACTTAAAAAAGTGAAGAGGGGTTAAGGGAAATGCAGGACAATATGAAACAGAATAATATACATCTAATAGGCATAGCAGAAGGAGAAGAAGAGGAGCAAGGGATAGAAAACATGTTTGAAAGAGTAAAGATGGAAAACTTCCCTAATTTGATGAGAGAAGAAGCCACACAAGTCTGGGAAGCAGAGAGCGTCCCAGTCAAGAGGAACCCAAAAAGGCCCACTGCATGACACTTCATAATTAAAGTGGCAAAATTTAAAAACAAAGAGAGAATCTTAAGGGCAGCAAGGGAGAAAGAGGAAGTAACATACGAGGGAGCCCCGACAAGGCTAGCAGGTGACTTATCAACTGAAACATTGCAAGCTAGAAGGGAATGGCAAGAAATATTCCAAGTAATGAAAAATGAAGGCCTGAAAGCAAGACTACTCTATCCAGCAAGGCTCTCAATTAAAATGGAAGGTGAATTAAGGAGTCTTGTGGACAAAAGAAGCCTCAGAGAATACACCTACACCAAATCAGCACTGCAAGATATGCTGAAGAAGAGGAAAACAGTGAGAGAAATGAACAAAGGTACAAAGTGAGAAAATGGCGATGAATAAGTACCTATCAATAATAACCTTAAATGTAAATGGATTAAATGCTACAATCAAACGACATTGGGTAGCTGAATGGATAAGAAAACATGACCCACACATATGTTGCCTACAAGAGACCCACCTCAGAACAAAAGACCCACACAGAGTGAAAGTGAGGGGCTGGAAAAAAATATTCCATGCAAACAGACAGAAAGAAACAGCCAGGGTAGCAATTCTTATATTGGACAAAATAGACTTCAAAACAAAGGCCATAAAAAGAGATCCAGAAAGACACTTCATAATACTCAAGGGAAGAATCCATCAAGAAGACATAAACATTATAAACATATATGCACCCAACACAGGTGCACCTGAATACAAAAGGAAAATTTTGGAGGACTTTGAGAAACATGTAGACAGCAACACACTATACTACAGGATTATCACCCTACTGTCAAAAATGGATAGATCTTCCAAATAAAATACCAACAAGGATATTGCAGCATTGAACAATGCCCTAGATCAAATGGACTTCAGTGATATATACAGAACCTTTCATCCCAAAGAAGCAAAATACATATTTTTTTCAAATGCATATGGAAATTTTCAAAGATAGACCACATGATAGGATACAAAACAAGCCTCAATAAATTGAAGAAAATAGAAATCATAGAGAGCATCTTCTGAGACCACAAGGGCCTGAAACTAGAAACTAACCTCAAGGAAAAAATTCAAAAACACTCAAACTCTGAGCTTCCTGGACTTCTTGAAAATCTATTTCCTTCACCAGCTTGGGGAAGTTCTCCTTCCAAGACACATCATAATTACATTACCCAAGATAAAAAAAATAAGGAGAGAATCTTAGAAGCAGCAAGAGAAAAGGAGACAGTTACCTACAAAGGAATTCCCATAAGTCTGTCAGCTGATTTCTCAAAAGAGACTTTGCAGGCAAGAAGGGGCTGGAGAGAAGTATTCCAAGTCTTGAAAGGCAAGGAACTACATCCAAGAATACTCTACCCAGCAAAGTTATCATTTAGAATGGAAGGGTGGATAAAGTGCTTTTCAGATAAGGTCAAGTTCAAGGAGTTTATCAACACCCAGCCTTTATTATCTGAAATGTTAAAGGGATTTATATAAGGCATGGAGGGATATCAACAGGGGAGTGGTAGGGGGGAGAGAGGGGGAAAGGGTGCAGACAATAAGTACCATAAATGGTAGGTAGAAAACAGACAGGGGGGAGGGTAAGAATAGTATAGGAAGTGTAGAAGACAAAGAACTTATGTGTATTACCTATGGACAAAAACTAAAGGGCAGGGAATGGAGGGGTGTGTGTGGAGGGGAAGAAAGGGGGAAAATGGGACAACTGTAATAGCATAATCAATAAAATATATTTAAAAAAACACTCAAACTCATGAGGACGGAAACCGATGCTATTAAACAATGAATGGGTTAAGAATCAGATCAAGGAAGAAACAAAAAAGATTCTGGAAACAAATGAAAATGAACACACAACAGCACAAAGCTTATGGGACACAGCAAAGGCAGTCCTGAGATGGCAGTTCCTAGCAATACAGGCCTACCTAAAAATGATAGAAACATTTCAATAAGCAACCTAATCCTATATCTACAAGGACTGGAGGAACAACAACAAAGAGTCCAGAGTGAGTAGAATGAAGGAAATAACCAAGATCAGAGCAGAAATAAACAACATAGAGACTAAAGAAACAATTGTAAGGATCAATAAATTGAGGAGATTGTTCTTTGAAAAGATAAAAAAATCAGCAAGCATTTATGCAGACTCTTCAAGAAAAAATGAGAAAGGACCCAAATAAACACATTCAGAAATGAAAGAGGGGAAATTACAACTAAACACCACAGAGATACAAAGGATTATAAGAAATTACTAGAGAGAGAGAAAAGATGGCGGCGGTGTAGGAGGGAGCGGAGTCGGCTTCCTCCTGCCCACTGGTGGGATATCTGGCCGATTTTCTGAAGAGTGGAGCGATTGCCCAGCTGTATTCCAGTGTGTAGGAAGATTGACGACCAAGACTGCACACAGTTGAAAGATCAGACGGTAGGGAGTCTGCTTCGGAGCAAAGGGGTCCCTCGGGCCCAGCAGGGAGCTGGGAAGACTGCGGATCCAGCCGCGGCAGCTGCCTGGTCTGTTGCAGGAGCCTGGGGAGGAAGCTGGATTGGGGCGCGTCTGTTGGGAGAGGCTTGGTCCCCAGCAGGCTGGAGGTCAGTGCATATGTGGGGACTGATCCGCAGAGGCTAGCGATCCCAGCGGGAGGAATTGGAGATTGAACTGAACGGGAAATCCGAGGCCCAGAGCTCCGGGACCAGGCGCACCCTGCAAAGCCAGTCAGGGGCGGCTGGGGTTGTGCGTGACCAGGCACCCAGGCCGGCGGCTTGCAAGCTCCGAATCCAGAGACAAAAGCGGTCAATGAATACAGGGGTCAATGAATACACTCCTGGAGGGCCTGAGACACAACCCAGCCACTGTGATCCGAGACCCACGTGCAGACTCCCTCCGTGGGAGAAAAACAGAAGAGCACCATCGAACCCCACTGAGGGGAGGTACAGACCCCACAAACTCTGACTCAGTGTAGAGGTCAGGCAGACCAGAAGAGGTGCTGAGAATTCCTAGGAACTCGGCTGGAGGCAGCACAGCAGCTAAGAGTGCAGCTCAGGAAGAAAGAAAAGGAAACCTGATATCTTCCCAGCCTGTCGCAGATATAAGGACCAGAGGAGCAGACCTGACATGACACTTTTAAAGCCAGCCAACAGAAGTCTTTTTTTTTTTATTTCTTTTTTCTTTTGTTTTCTCTTTGTTTGTTTTTCCCCACCCTTCTTCCTATTGTCCTATATTTTTTTAATTCCTTCTACCTTCCCTTCATTTAGAATTCCTAGTTTTCTCTTCTTTTTATTTTTTATTATTTTTTATTTTATTTTAGTATTATTTTTTCTTTATTTTTCTTTTTACTTTTTTTTCTTTCTCTTTCTTCTTTTTCTCCCTTCCCCTATCTTCTTTATCCACAGGTGAGACATTAAAACCTGGAATTGTGAAGAGAATAGAGTGGGACCCAGATAAGTGTCAGCCCAAAAAACAGAGAAAGTGACAAAAAATTAGCTTCGCTACTCCAGAGAACTTGACAGATCAATTTAAGAATCAGAGGCTAGCAAGAAGAATCCCACAAACAATGGGAAGACAAAGAAACAATCCCCAAATGAAAGGAAAGGAGGAAGCCCCAGAAAGAATGATAAATGAAATAGAGGCAAGCCAACTTTCAGATATTGAGTTCAAAGCATATGTTATCAGGCAGCTCAAGAAACTCGAGAAGCTCAATGAGCTCACAGAAAATTACCAGAAACATCAGGGAAACTATAATGAATTCACTGAAAACTATGTCAACATGAAAAAGGAAACAGAAACTATTCACAAGGGCCAAGAGGAAATAAAGAATGCAATATCTGAACTGAAGAACACAATAGAAGGAATCAAAAGGAGGCTCGATGAGGCAGAGGATCGGATCAGCGAGCTGGAGGACAAGGTTGAAAAAAAACATCCAAAAAGAGGAAGAACAGGAAAAGAGGCTCAGAAAGAATGAAGAGGTATTAAGGGAAAAGCAGGACAAAATGAAACATAATAATATTTGTATAATAGGGATACCAGAAGGAGAGGAAGAGCAGCAAGGGATGGAAAACCTGTTCGAAACAGTAATGATAGAAAAATTCCCTAATCTGATGAGAGAAAAAGCCACACAAATCCAGGAAATACAGAGTCCCAATCAAAAGGAACCCTAACAGGCCCACTTCAAGACACATCATCATTAAAATGGCAAAATTCCAAGACAAAGATAGAATCTTAAAGGCAGCGAGGCAGAAACAGGAAGTAACATACAAGGGAACCCCGATAAAATTGTCAGCTGACTTCTCCATGGAAACACTCCAAGCCAGAAGGGAATGGCAAGAAATATTCCAAGTAATGAGAACCAGAGGCCTGCAACCAAGACTACTCTACCCAGCAAGGCTCTCAATCAAGATAGATGGCCAAATGAGCTTCCCAGACAAAAGAAGTCTAAAAGAATACACCTCCACCAAACCAGCTCTGCAAGAGATGCTAAAGGGACTGATTTAAGGAAAGGAAGGGAAAGAGACAGAATGAGGAACACAGGTAAAAAAAATGGCAATGAATAAGTACCTATCAATAATAACCTTAAACGTAAATGGATTAAATGCTCCAATCAAAAGACATAGAATAGCAGAATGGATAAGAAAGCATGACCCACACATAGGCTGCCTACAAGAGACCCACCTCAGGACAAAAGACTTACACAGACTGAAAGTGAAGGGCTGGAAACAAGTTTTCCAAGCAAACGGACAAGAAAAAAAGAGCTGGGATAGCAATACTAATACCAGACAAAATAGACTTCAAAAAAAGGGCCATAAAGAGAGACCCAGAAGGACACTTTATAATACTCAAGGGAAGAATCCACCAAGAAGACATAAATATTGTAAATATATATGCACCCAACACAGGAGCAACCAAATAAATAAAGAAAATCTTGGAGGACTTCAAGAAAGACATTGATAGCAACACAATTATAGTAGGGGACTTCAACACCCCACTGTAAAAAATGGACAGATCCTCCAAACAAAATATCAGCAGAGACATTGCGGCATTGAACAATGCCCTAGAAGAAATGTACTTAACTGATATATATAGGGCCCTTCACCCCAAAGAAGCTAAATACACATTCTTTTCAAATGCACATGGAACATTTTCAAAAATAGACCATATGATAGGACACAAAACAGGCCTCAACAAATTCAAGAAAATTGAAAACATACCAAGTATTTTCTCTGACCACAAGGGACTGAAATTAGAAACCAACCCAAAGGAAAAAACACCCAAAACACTCAAAATCATGGAGACTGAATAGCATGCTCTTAAACAACGAATGGGTCAAGGACGAGATTAGGGAAGAAATCAAAAAGTTCCTTGAAACAAATGAAAATGAACTGACAACAACTCAAAACTTATGGGACACAGCGAAGGGAGTCCTGAGAGGGAAGTTCATAGCAATACAGGCCTACATAAAAAAAAACAAAAAAAAAAACCAAAAAACAAAAAACAGAAACAGTTTATACAAACAACCTAACCCTATGCCTACAAGAACTCGAGGAACAACAGCAAAGACAACCCCGAGCAAGTAGAAGGAAGGAAATAACCAAGATCAGATCAGAATTAAATAACATAGAGACTAAAAGGACAATTCTAAGGATCAATGAGTCCAGGATCTGGTTCTTTGAAAAGATAAACAAAATCGACAAGCCTTTAAGCAGGCTCATCAAGAAAAAAAGAGAGAGGACCCAAATAAACTCAATCAGAAATGAAAGAGGAGAT
>PVJI01021547.1:0-12197 GCA_004026765.1 Micronycteris hirsuta
CTCCCTTCGCTCTGCACCTTCTGGCTCACCAAACTTGATGAATGTATTTTCTTTAATTCTTTGGTTGTCGGACTTCCTCTCAATATGATTTTCTGTCAGATCTGGCTGTTTTTGGATGTGTAGATTTCTGTTTTTTCCCCTTGTTTGGCTGTGCGAGGCGGTACGGTGCATTCACCTATGCCGCCATCTTAGGAAGTCGGGATATAATTCTTTAATCTGTAAACATGAGGGCTTGGATAAATGATGATGGATGGAGACTTGACTTGGGGTTGTGAACACGCAATGCAATGTATAGATGACGTGTTTTAGAATCATACATCTGAAACCTATATAATTTTATTAACCAGTGTCACCCCAATAAATTTAATAAAAAATAATAAAGGGCTTAAAAAACATGAGGGCTTGAATATAATACTCTCTTAAAATCTTTTTTTTAAATTTAAAATGATCACATAATTATTATACCTTCCTCACTCTCTCTGAATGTCTGTGTATACTGTTTCCCTTTCTTTGTCTTGGAGGAAAAGTTAAATGACTTTTCAAGACCAGTTCATATCATCATGAAACTGTCCATTCCAAATACCTCCAGTTTTGCTTTTGTTCATTTATTCATCCATGTACATTTATTCAACATGTGTAAGATTTCAGGCTTTTCTAGGTTTAGGGAAGAGAAATATCAAGAAGACATAGACTCTGTCCTCACAGAGAGTACAACCTAGTAGGGGAAGGAAGACATTGAATGCAATAAAATAAAAAAGTGATGTGACATGACAATGTGATGGCACAAAGAGGAAGCGAGTCTCTATCCTCGAGTCAGGTAAGGGTTTACGGGGTGGGGACCCTGACCAGATTTTAAAATTTAAAATAACCACAGCCCTTACCCCCACCTCAATAAAAGTACTAGATTCTTTTTTTTTAAGATTTTATTTATTGGAAAAATACATAAAGGAAGTATTAAAAAAAGAAAAAAAATTATGTATTTACTTTTAGAGATGGGAAGGGAGGGAGGGAGAGAAACATCAATGTGTGGTTGCCTCTTGCACACCCCTCCCTGAGATCCTGACATGCAACCCAAGCATGTGCCCTGACTGGGTCGAACTGGCAACCCTTTGGTTTGCAGGCCGGCACTCATTCCACTGAGCCACACCAGCTAGAGCAAAGTACTAGATTCTTACTGTAGATAGAATTAGAAAATACAGACCTGCGGGGATAGCTCAGTTGGTTGGAGCATAGTCCAAATTCTCCAAAGTTATGGGTTCAATCCCCAGTCAGGGCACATACAATAATCAACTAATGAATGCATAAATAAGTGGAACAACAAATCAGTGTTTTGCTCTCTCAAATAGATAAATACATTTTTTAAAAGAATTAGAAAATACAGATAAGCAAAAGCAGGAAAACAACTATTAATATCTTGATATGCATCTCTTCCCACACTTTTGAAACTGAGTTTATTTTATTTTATTTATTTATTTTAAAAATATTTTATTTTGGTAAAATACACATACCATAAAATTAAACATCTTAACCATTTTTAAAAATACACAGTCTAGTAGTACTAAGTACATTCACATTGGGCAACCAGAAACTGTGTTTTAAAGGATGCTTTAGAAGACTCAAAAGTCAATCTGGGGGAGGAAGCGTTAGAGACAGAAGGCATGAAGGCCTGAAAAGGCATGTTGTGTGTGGCCAACCAGAAGTAGTTAGATGTGGCTGGACCATGAAGGGTATTGGATGGGGAAGGGGAGATGTGGGGAGTCATCAGTCTTATCGTGGAGGACTTTGAATGTGATACTAAGGCATTCAGAGTGTGTCTGTGGGTGTCAGCAGCCACTAAAGGGTTTTAAGATGGGAAAGGGACAGATTGATCATGTAATTTGCATTTTAGGAAACTTATTCTGGCCAATTTCAAGAAGGCAGACTGAACATTCACTACCTTTATGCTTTCGTTCTTCAGAGCTATAAAAATAATAGAAAAATGTATAGGTACCCGTCTGTAGAAACAAGAAGGGGAATTCTTTGTAAATCAGAAGCAGTGAAGAATTTCTGAAAATAGAAGGTTCTGGGTAATGCTCATGTCCAGAGGCAGGAAAGGTCCCAGAGTAATCAATGGGGTGATTCATTAGCATTAGTGCTACATGAGCAGCCAAGCAGTTCCAAACTCTCTATACATGCTAACACCACTTTAGGCCAAGGTCTGTTTTTTTTTTTTTTTTTTTTTTTAAGATTGTATTTATTTATTATTAGAGAGAGGGGAAGGGAGGGAGAAAGAGAGGGAGAGAAACATCAGTCCACTGAGCCACACCAGCCAGGGCTGTATGTTCTTCTCCTTAGCTGCTTGATACCACAAGTCTTTCAGGGTCTTGTTTGTGTTTTTAACTTGACCACAGTGTCACAATGAACATGCTGAATTAAGAGTCCTTGAAAACAAAATGTACAAATATGGGATGAGGAAATCCTGGTTTGGAATAGTTCTAGGAAAAAAAAAAAGGTGTACATTTTAGGTAATTAGAAGTTTGATATGACTTATGGGAAAATTTGGGCAACCTTGAAATGCATTAATTAAAGTCTTATGTTCAGATTACAGGAAGAATGAATTATTCTACCCAAGTGAAAATACATGTGTTATTTGTTATTTGACTTTAATTCTGAATATCATAATTAAGAGGGACATTGGCAAATAGAAACTTGTTCAGGAGAGGGAGATAAACAGTGGGGTTTAGTGCTGGATGCCAACCCAGTATCTGTTCTCCCTTTCTTTCTTAGTAACGTAACTTCTGTAGTAGGGACACTTCTTTAAACCCAACTGAACTAATTTCTCAGTGGCTGTATACAGAAGTCTTTGGGTAGGGCTTGTAGGAAAGCTCTTTAAAGAGATTGACTCATCTGGGAAGCCTCACAAACAACTCTTCTTCCTTCCTCCTCTCTTCTGCCTAGCACATAGATGTGATTTCTGGAGTTTCAGCAAGTATCTTTTGACCATCAGATGACTGAGCATAAATGCCATGGGGTAAGGTTGGCAAAGTGAAAAGGTAGAGCCAGTAGGGGTCCTTGGTGACTGTAGAGCTACCAATCTGTCCAGACCAACCTACTCCAGGCCTCTTAAGTGAGGGAAAAATAAACCTCTTTTCTATAAACCGCAGGTATTTGTTCATGTGCCGCGGGACCTAATCTTAACTGACATAGAGGGCCAGTCCACTGACTGGGTCAGGGCTATTGTTGAGGCTAGCCTTAGCAGGCAGAAAAGAGGTCATGGCCCTGTTTTCTGGTTTCCAAAGTTGACACAAAGGAGAGATTTTCTGAAAAATATTTTAACACTGATCTAAATAATTTTTGAGAGAGCCTTTCTCTGATTCTGGAAGAACATGGCCATCCTTCTTATAGGTATGAGCAAACAGAAAAATTGTAGGCAATAAGATTCAGCAGTTCAAAAGAAGTAATTTGAATTTTCATAGCAGTTGGCTCTCTACCAAATAGTTATGACACTGCATCAGATGTAAAAATTCAAATTCTTAGACTTGGTGAGATTTAAGATTCTGAGAACAAGGAAAAGTTTTTGGAAAACAAAATCATTAATATTGAATGAAAATATAATAAATTCTTTTTTTAAAAAGATTATGTTTATTTATTTTTTAGAGAGAGGGAAAGGGAGGGAGAAAGAGAGGGGGAGAAACATCTATGTGTGAGAGATATATATCGATTGGTTGCCTCTCAAACGCCCCCAGCCACAGACCTGGCCTGTAGTCCAGGCATTTGCCACAACCAGGAATTGAACTAGTGACCCCTTGGTTCGCAGGCTGGCACCCAATCCACTGAAAATATATTGGTAGATTGGATACTCCAGAAAATCATATTAATAAATGAGAAGACTAGTTCAAGTGATGTTTCAAAATTATGGATACACTTGGAGATTATGACAAAAAAGATGATCAGACACAGTAGATAGACCCAAGAGATCAAGTATACCCAAACTAGGTGTTCTAGAAAGAAAGAACAGAGATGATGTATAAGTAATCAATGAGTACTCAAGGAAGTATTGAAAAGGTTTCTAAACTGGAGGCTTGTACTTTTAATAAAACTTACCAAATAACAAACAAGATGAGTGATTGTACTAGTTATGTTTCTTATATTTAAGAATGAGAGGAAATTTTATGAGTATTCAGAGAGGAAAAGCAAATGATTTTCAAAGGAAAGATAATCAGGTTGGAATCTGTTCTTCTATTTAATGAAAAATGCTAGATTAGAGAATTTTAGACCTTTGGATTTATGAACCAGTAAAACGCCAGTAGAAAAGTTGAGTAATTAACATAAATTACCAAACTTTTTTTGGCTAAGTAAAGATATAAAATGTAAAACATAAACATTTGAATAATTTTTATTTTAGGTTGAACAAGACTGTCACCTTTTTTGTTGTACTGAGGACTAGTGAGAACTTCACCAAATAGTTCTGATTCCTGTTGAGAGCTCGTGATTATTGCGCCCTCCACAGTGGTGTGAGGGACCTCAGAGTTTAATACCATAACACACTGCCATTTACATGGAGAGGCAGAAGAGAGATTTCCAGATAGACGTGGTTTCAGAAATTATGCTAGCTTTGTACTTTTTCTGAAAAAAGTGTACAAGGAAATACTCTGTAGAATTATATAATTAGCCCTGGCTGGTGTAGCTCAGTGGATTGAGCGCGGGCTGGGAACCAGAGGGTCCCAGTTCGATTCCCGGTTGGGGCACATGCCTGGGTTGCGGGCCAGGTCCCCAGTGAGGGCCATGTGAGAGGCAACCATACATTGCTTTTTCTCCCTCCCTTCTCCTCTCTCTGAAAATAAATAAATAAATAAAATCTTTTAAAAAAAAAAGAATTATATAATTAATATCCTTGATTTTTTGTTTTGTTTTTTTAACAAAAAGTTTTATATTGGGTTGGCCAAAAAGTCCATTATGATTTTTCTTTTCTTTTTTTCCCTTTTAAAAATATTATTACTATTATTATTTTATTGTTGTTCAAGTACAGTTGTCTGCATTTACCCCACTCCATGCCCCTCCAACCCCAGCCATCCCCACCTCCCTCCTGATTCCACCCCTTGGTTTTGTCCGTGTGTCCTTTATAGTTTTTCCTGAAAACCCTCCACCCGTTTCCCCCATTCTCCCCTCCACCTCCCCTCTGGTTACTATTAGATTGTTCTTCATTTCAATGTCTCTGGTTATATTTTGCTTGCTTGTTTGTTTTGTTGATTAGGTTCCACTTAAAGGTGAGTTTTAACAAATTAATATTAAACTTGTACTTACAAAGGATATTTCACTTTATCTATAAAACAGTCATTAAATCTAAGCCACAGAAATAAGAACAATAGAACTCAAAAGTATTTATTTTAAGCATTTGTTACATTTCTACTATGTACTAAGCAGAGAGCTAGGCTCTGAGGGTACAGTTAAAAAAAAAAAAAGAAGTAATGCGATTTTTTGCCCTAATGGAGCTTATAGTCTAGCAACTGGTACAAAAAACAACCAGGTAGTTACAGTGCAGTGTGACGGATGGAGATAGACTGGGTGGTGAAATGTGAACATAGAGGAGAAACGCTTAACCCAGATTTGGGGGAGAAGCAGAGACAGTTTTCTGAAGAAGGAACGTCTGAGTTGGGACAAGACGTCAGGAGAGAGAAATTGAGAAGATTTCAGATTAGTTGATTGCAGGGAATACAAAGTAAGAAAAAGGAACAAATGACACTGGAGAGGTATCTAGGGACAGTATCACATAGAATCTTGAAAACAATATCAAGGCCTTGGACCTTATCCTGTGAGGAATGGGGAGCTAAAAAAGGATTTCAATTATGAAAAAGCAATGTGATCTGGTTTGTTTTTTAGGAAGATCACTCACCCTACAGTATGGAAAATACTGAATTAGAGCGAGTAAAATTCAAGGTAGTGAGGTCAACTAGAGAGTTCTCTTATTTATGTGTTTGTTGTAACAATGAATATTTTTAGGTCAGAGGTGATGTTGGGCTGGGTATAGTAGCATCACAGGATGGAGAAAAGTAGATGGATTTGAGAAAGATTTAGGCTTTGGTGGTTAGATATTAGGGGGATATATAGGGAAGAGGACAGACCTGATCTTAGTAGGTAGATGATGATGCCATTCAGGAAAGGAACCCTGGAAGAGAAGATGAAGGAGGGATGAGGAGTTCAATCGGAGGTACCTATGGGACAGCTAAGTCGAGACCCAGGAGATAGTTCGATAAATGGTTTGAAGTTTAGGAGAGAGATCTGGGCCAGAGACACTGATTTGGAAAGTATCAGCTTTGGAAGGTAATTAAAAGTCAAGGGTCGGAAAGATCGCCCAGGTGGAGCGTGTGGAGAGAGCAGAGATGATTTTGGTGAAAGATCTTAGGAGCGCATACATGTAAAGTGAGCATTGTCCTAAAAGACTTTCAGAAGAAATGACTAAAATACATAAGACAGAAATTTAGGAGAGTGTGAACTAACAATTCTGCAACACTTGTGCATATGCACTGGTATTAAACAAATAGGTAGATGGTTGGTGAATTGTGGGATCCAGGTTTCTCACTTTTGGAGAGGGAGGTTACAGATAACCATGGGCCAGGGAAGGGCTCCATCAAACCATGTATCCTGGCTTAGAGTTAGAGACATCAGTCTGAACTTGTGTTTAGCTTAATATACGAGTAGATATGGCTACAGACACATTATAGGTAATGTATGTATTTATGGCTTAGTATACAGACGTGTATTTTCTAGCTCTGTCTACTGATAGGGCCTAGAAATAATGATACCTCTGTAGCACTGAAGACACCCAGCACCCAAATTTTGGTTTCTAATACCATCTCCAACAAAAAGTACTAAAGCTCCTTGGAAAAATGTCTGATTCTAGGACAGGGACAGGGAAGATGTAAATGAGCTGGGACTATTTTGTAGTGCCAGAAAGTAGCAAACATGCTCAGAATCCAAAAGGATAGGGGCTGGACAAAAAGATGAAGGAGCCAGCCTGAAAGAGCAGCCAATGACTAAAGCTGGAAAAATCTGAGCAATAATAAGCAATAAAATATTGGCTTATAACCCAAAGTATACAGTAAATATCCCTAAATCCATACTGATTCAATTATTGAATAAATAGGTGTCCCTACTTATTTATCTTGTACAGAAGAATTCTAGGTGATTTATTCAGATGCTTTCTCCTTCAAGGAGGTGAAATTTAACTCTCGAGTCCTTGACTGTGGGCTGTACTTAGTGACTAAAAGGGAATGGTTATTTGTGTAGATGCTGTTTAAGATTAAATAAGTCAAGGACAAAAGTATTTTCATGGGATATAACACTGAAGAACCTTGGTGATCACTAGAAGCAGTTCTAGGGAAAAAGGTAGATTTGGGGGCTATTAATACTTTTCGTACCGCTCACGAGTTTTCTTGTGTTTCGTGTGCCATCTGTTAAGGACCACATCACGAGATAATTTAATTAACGTGCAGTTTGCCCCAAAACCTGCGGTCCCTGGCGTATGTCTTAGAGATTTCTATGTGGTACGAAATGTGTTAATATATATGATTCCATCTTTAACAACCCTTATAGAGTATTAAATCTGTGTGTTATTAGAGGATTTAATCACAAACTGACAGCTATTTAGTGTCTATCAAAAGCTCACTTAAAATATCAGATATGAAAAGATAGTTTAATGAATATCTTAACTATGTATTCATCTAGTTTCCTGTATTCAGTCTCAGAGAACAAAAGTATCAAGATCCTGTCATCTCAGTCCCCTCCAGCATGAAAATGCCTGTACCGAGTTCTGACTTAATGATATGCCATCTGTCTGTGTAGAATCTGTCTGTAAGGAACATCATTTGAATGATGTGTATTTTCTAAAATTATATTTGAAACTAGAGTCCAGTAGGTTCACTGTTCTTTGTATAAGTACATACAGTTCAGATGAAAAATTACATTTGCTTCTTCAAAAAATGAAAACTTTTAACCCTGAAAATAGACCCAAATTTGATACTCAGTGTTTATAATATGTTGATATCATGAACTTGATATTGTCTTTTTCAGGTACCTATTGTCATTTAACAAATCACCCCAAAACTTACTGCCTTAAAACCACATTGATTTTATTATTATTATCATCATTTTTTTTAACCTGAGGACATTTTTTAATTGCTTTTAGAGAGAGAGGAAGGAAGAGAGAGAAACATCTATGCAAGAGAGAAGCATTAATTGCTTGCCTCCTGTATGTCCCCAGTCCAGGGATCGAACCCTCAACCTAGGCATGTGTCCTGACTGGAATTGAAACTGTAGCCCTTTGGTTAGGGACAGCACTCCAACAAACTGAGCAACGCTAACCATGGCTGAATTATTATTTTTATACAGTTCTGTGGGTCAGGAATTTGGGCAGGGCTTGGCCAGGGGATTTTTCTACTCTGTGTCGCACTCACTGGGATCACTCACCCTGTTGGTAACTGGGTGGGGTTGAATAGGACAGTCTTAGAAGGCTTCACTCACGTGTCTGGCACTTCGGCATGCCTTCATATGTCCTCCCTACAGCATGGTAGTTTCAGAGTAGTCGAATTTGTTCCGTGACTTCTGGTGTCCAAGAAGGAGAAAGGGGAAACTGCTAGTCCTCCTGGTCTCTGGAGTTTCAAGATATCGCTCTCATCGCATGCTATTGGTCAAGGCAAGTCACAAGGCCAGTGAAGATTCAAGGAGCTGGGAAATAAGCCCCATGTCTTAATGGATGGAGTGACATGTGCACACAGAGAAGGAAGGAATTGATGGTAGCCATCTTTGGAGAATAGTGTGTGGCTGTACCAACTTCCACAGTATCTATTTTTAAATTTTATATATTTAGTTTTATTGTGATGAATCTTCTTTACCTTGTATTTATTACTTACTTACTTACTTACTGATTTGAGAGGGAGGGAGGAAGAGAGAGCGAAATGTCGATTTGTTTTTCCACTCACTTATGCATTCATTGGTTGATTTTTGTATGTGCCGTTGGGGAGCAAACGTGCAGCGTTGGTGTATCGGGATGACACTCTAACCAACTGAGCTACCCATCCAGGGCCTTTACTCTGTATTTGAACTTGTAGCCAATTCAAGTCCTGTTAGAAATGAGGCAGGCAATGCATATTAAATAAATTACCTTAATTTAATAGACAAAATTTGGAATAATGGGGCTACACTAACTCCCACTCTTCTTATTGTCACTTAACTATAAATTTATCTTGGATTAAGAAGGATCTTGGATTACTTACAGCTGAAAATCTTCTAAAACATTTTTGCTTAGTTTTTGGAACTGTCTTATGAGAATTGCTGCTTTAGTTCAGTTTCCCTGATTTGGATGGTTCACTGATACATATCCTGTTCCCCGCCTCCCCATTATAAATTTGGTGGAGCACAGTTGAGCAAAGACTGTCATGATTTAAACTGCAGGTGCTCTTTGACTCAGCAGTTGCGCTTCATGAGTGCACACATATGCTTTACAGCATTGTCAGTGGTGGCAAAATATTGGAAGCAACATAGGAGTCCATTAATGAGAGACTGGTTAAATTATGATGTATTCATAAATAGAGAATTGTGGCATTGTTAAAAGGAAGCATGAGAGATTTTTATAAAGAATGATATGCAGTGAGCTCTAAGGAATGTGAAAAAAAATCATGATGAGAAACAGTATGCCACCACTTTCTTTTAAAAAATATGGAAACGCTTTTATATATGTAGAAAGAGTATAAGCACAGTAAATGAGGGGAGGGAGCTGGGTTATTGCAGAAAATTTCTATTTACTATAACTCTTTTGTACAGTTTAGTTTGGTTCCAGGTACATGTGTTTAGTACTGCAAACGTTACCTTTAAAAAAAATGCCCTGATAGTTTTGTTTTATGTGTTCGTTACCTTCTTGTGTAAGGCAGAATGTCAGAATCTCTGTTCAGAGAGGAGTTGTTTAGCTTTAGGGAGCCTAAAGAAAAGATTAAGTGCATGTATTGTACCATCATAGAACTAGGCTTCTTGGTAGGAGTTTTCATTTTTGCATTGTCCAGATACTTTGCCCATTATTTTTATTGGATTGCTTATTCTCTTATTACTGTATTAAGGTGTTCTTTATATGCCAGAAACAAGTTCTTGATTAGATATTTGTTTTGCAAGTATTTTATTCAAGTCTGTGGGTTTTCTTTACATTTCCATAACACTGCCTTATCAAGAGCAGAAGTTTACATTTTCAGTGTTAAAATACCAAATTTTTTTTAATAGTTTGTGTTTTTGGTGTCATACCTAAAACTCTTTGCCCAACTCAGAGGTTGGCAAACTTCAGCCAATTCAGCCCACTACCTCTTTTTGTAAATAAAGTTTTATTGGAATATGGCCATGCCCTATTGTTTACTCATTGTCTATGGCTGCTTTCATGCTATAATGACAGAGTTGCACAGTTGCAACAAGACTGTGTATCCCACAAAGCCTAAAATATTTAACCACCTCACTTGCAAAAAATGTTTGCCAGTCCCTGAGTTAACCTAGGGTCTCCCAAATTTTCTCTTTTGTTTTCCTTCAGAAAATTTGAATTTTAAATATTTAGGTCTATTAATTTTTGGATAAGATAGGACATGTACATTAAGGTTCTTCTCTTTATTTATTCTTTTTCCCATCTGGATTGTCAATTTTTCCAGTACCAGTTGTAACAGAGACAATTCGTTTTCCCTTGACTTACCCTGGTACTGTTGTGGAAAACCAGTTGACCATAAATACGCAGCTCTCTTTCTGGACAGTATCTTCTGTTCTATTGATTTGTATGCTTATCATTATGCCAGAATTACAATGTCTTGATTCCATAGCTTCATAGAAAGTCTTGAGATCTGATAGTGTAAATTTTCCAACTTTGTTCTTTTCCAAATTGCTTTGAGTATTCTATTACAGTTTCTGTGTATCTACATATGAATTTTAGAATTAGCTTGTCAGTTTTACAAAAAGCCTTGTGGGATTTTAATTAGGATTTATGTTAAATCTATAAATTTGGGAAGAATTGATACCTTAACAATATTGATTGATATTTTAAAATAATGTATTTCCACTTATTGAGGTCTTTGATTTCTCACTTTGGTGTTTGTATTTTATTTTTTTAATCCTCACCTGAGGACATGCTTATTGATTTTAGAGAGAGAGGAAGGGAAGGAAAGAGGGAGAAAAACATCAATCCGTTGCCTCTTGTGCGTGCCCCCACTAGGGACTGAATCCTCAGCCTAGGCCTGTGCCCTGACTGGGAGTCAAACCTTTTGGTTCACGGGATGATGCTCCAAGCAACAGAGCCACACTGGCCAGGGTCATGTTTTGTATTTTTGAGCAAACAAATCTTCCATTTATTTTGTTACATTTAGCTTAGGAATGTCTTTCTTGATGGTTAATACAATTGCCTCTGTTTTTTATATTTTTACCATGTAGAAATACAATTATATGCTGTATGTTGACCTTGTATCCTGCAATATGCTAAGCTTGTGTGCTCAGTTTAGTTGTAGATTCTTCAGGGTGTTCTAGATAGACAATCCTGCCACTTTTGAAAGAAAGTGTTTTTTTCTTGTTTTTTTTTTTTCCATCTCTAGGCTTTTCTTTCTTTCTCTTGCATTATTACACTTGCAATACAGTACAGTGTTGACAGGAGTTGTGAGAACAGTTGTTCTTGCCTTCTTCCCAGTCTTAGAGGGAAAGCGTTTAGTCTTTCATGGCTATGTATGGTATTAGCTATGGATTTGTTGTAGATTCATGTACTACTACACTGAGGATGTTCCCTTCTGTTCCTAGTTTTCTGGGAGTTTTAAATCATGAATTGCTGTTTTTTCTAATTTTTTAATTTTGCTTCTATTAGGTTTATCATTTATGCTTTAGTCAGTGGGTATTGTGAATTATATTGATGGATTTTTTTTTCATATTGAACTAATGCTGCATTCCTGGGATAAATATTATTTGGTCATGTCGTATATTTCTTTTTATAAAAGTATTGTTGGATTCATTTTTCTAACATTTGGTTAAGATATTTTGTGTCTACATTCATGAAAAGATACTGGTCTATAGTTTATTTTTCTCAAAAGTTTTTTGGGGGTCTCATTTTTGTATTCAAGTAAATGCTATCACAGAACGAACTGGGAAGTGTTTTTTCCTCATTTATTTCTGGAAGAGTTTATGTGATATTGGTGTGAATTTCTATGTAGGTGCTT
>PVJI01021547.1:12297-26967 GCA_004026765.1 Micronycteris hirsuta
TTGTCCATGTGTCCTTTATCTGTGTGTGTACACACACACACACACACACACACACACACACACACCACCACCACCACCCCCCCCCCCGAGTGGTTGCCCTAGGTCATAGTTTTTCAGACTTGGCATTGTTGGTATTTTTGGTTGAATAATGTTTTGTTGTTGGTGATGGAGGCAATAGCCTGTGTGCATTGCAGGATTTTAAGCAGCATTCCTGGCCTCTATATGCTAGGAGACAGTAGTGACCACCCCCAGTTGTAACAACCGACACTGTTTTCAGACTCTGCTTCATGTGTCATGTAGTAATCTTATTACAGCATACTTTCATTTTCCAGCTTCCATTTTATACTATGTTGTCATAAACTTGACTTCTCTATATGTTATTAACTCCACATGACATTATTATTTTTACTTTAGTTGGTCTGTAACCTTTTAAAGGGACTAAAAGTAAGGAAAAATAGTGTTTTATAGTTACTTTCTGTTTCTAATGTTCTTCATTTCTTTTTTGTAGGTCCAAATGATTTTTATTCCTGTCTAAAGAGCTTTTTAAAATTTCTGATGTCTGAAGGCAGTATATTCTCTCACATTTTGTAAAAAAAAATCTTTCTTCCTTCATTTCTGAACAAATATTTTTGCTGGTTATAGAAATCTTTGTACGTTTTGATTTTTTGATTTGTTTGGATTTGGTACAAAAATTAATATGCATAACTATGTGGATCTTAAAAGATAACAGGAAGGTCTGAAAAATATTTCAGAGCTGATTAAAAATGTTGGCTTAAAGCCCTTGCCTGTTAACTCAGGTGGTTAGAGCGTTGTCCCAGTGTGTCAAGGTTGTGGGTCCGATCCCCGGTCAGGGCACACATGAGAGTCAACCAACGAATGCATAAGTAAGTAGAACAACAAATCAATGTTTCTCTCTCTCTCAAACTAGTAAATTAAAAAAAAGTGTTGGCGTATGAATAAGAATTGTTGGTGTAGTACCTTTATTTTATGTAAATTATATTTTACAAACAAAGAGCGTAGAAAATTGCAAAGAACGAGGTTTTATGAATCCGCCACCAGATGAATAAATATATAAAAAGGGTGGCTCTTTAGTATGGTTAGAAAGGTTTAGTTCTAGGCCCAAAGGGTAATATGGACGATCTGTCAGAGCAGCGAGAAGATCAGCATGATGTGCAGGCAGCAGCTCTGACAGAATACAGCACTTGGAGAAGGCTGGGCAGCCCTTTCTTCCTCGCAAGTCACTATGTCTGTCCTTGGAAACTGATGAAATGTGTCCAACTATTCTTAGGAACAATAAGAAGATCAGAATACCAAGAATATTCTTATCACAAATTAAAACATATAAAGAAACAATAATTACATTACTTAAACAGATTGTAGCCCAGAAATCAACTTCATTGTTGACAAACGAAATACATAAGAATAAACTATATAAACCAAGTGGCAGTGAGAATTACTTAATGTTTTTAGGAAAACTGGTGAGCAATTTGGAATATAATTTATTAGATTCAGATCTCATTCCTACATCATTTGGAATGAAGTATTCAAATAGTCCACAGAAAAGTGAAAATGAGACTATTTATCTGCTATCCTGGAAGGGGAGAAATTTCTAAGCAGAAATTTCTAAGCAGAGACATAATAAAAGAAATGAAAAAGGCAATGATGGACAAATCTGGCCATCTAAAAGTAAAAACTTCTCTCTTAAAAGCCGGTGATCAACTGAGAAAATGTTAAAAATTAGTGAAAGAAATAGTATGTTCACATTATAAACAACCTACACAAATGGTTAAGGAAGTCAAGAAGAAACCCCTCTCCCATCTCACCCCCCGTAGGTCGGGGAGAGGGAGAGTGGCAAAAATTTGGAAACAAAGCCAGTGCGAGTTATGGGAGAAAGACCTGATTAACAACATGTAAAAGGGTACGGGATAGCATTCAGTGTCTACCTGAATTTGAAGACCATAATATGATAGTAGGATCAGTCCACATGGTTATGGGTTATTTTTTCTCTAGCAGGTGATTGACTTGACCCAGGATTAGGAATATGAAGGTGGTGAAATGGAAGAAAGAGAGGAACATACTATAGGTAGACTGATAGCTTGGGTGACAACCGAGATTTTGAGACTGGTGATGATAACATAGCAGCTGGAGGGATGAGAATAAGCAAAGTGTGTGGAAGGGATTGAGTGTGGACCCAGGTTAGAAAAAGCAGAGGGGGTTTTGAATGGCAAAGAGAAGTAAAGGGCGTGAGTGTGAGGAAGGAGTGGGGTTGTTGTGAGTTGGGGTCCGGAAATGGCATTGTGGGGAAGGTCGATCTACTGCCTTAGCCTTCACTCTAGAAAGTTCTTTTCAAGAACTGGATGTAGCCCAGTGGTTGAAAGAAGTGTTCAGTTACACGATTGAGGATGTAGAAGTGATTTGTTTTGCTGTGTAAAAGGGGTTTCCAGAGGTTCCCGGAGGACAGGTTGGAAGGAAGGGCCATAGTGGGGGAACATGAGTGACTGAAAAAGCATAGAAAACATGGGCATGAAAATAGGAGAGAAGGAGAGTAGCTGGCCAGAGTGGCTTGTGTTTTGAATAAAGCCCAAAGGTGACAAGGGTGAGAGCCGTGGGTAGAATTAACTAGCAAGATTCCCAATTGGTACAGGGATACAATGTACCAATTGTATCATTGGTACATTGATTGTTTCTGGAGCCTGATCCACTGTGTCTTTGTGATCTAAAGGGAATGACAGTGACCCTGGGTGGTAAAGCCTAAAGCAGTTGAGCTTTAAATAATGAAAGCAGGTAGGGCTCACATTTCTTAACAATTCTCTTATGTCTGCAAAGGCCCCGCTGTTTGCAGTTAGCTTTGAGGTACAGTGGGAAGATACAGCACTGCCATTAATTTGGTAAAATCCAGTTTGTCTTAGCCCACTGCCAGTGACCCAGGAAAGAATAGTAGCCATCATATCGTGTGCTTCTTTATCATAGAGGTTATTTTCTGCTGGAAATCCTCTTTCCTCCTACTGTTCTATTTTACCTGAAACTGAGTACTGAGGCTACAGCTCCTGCAGTGACTTCAGGGACCTGAGAAGTGAGCTAATAGTTACTAGCCCCTCGTCTCCTTGGAATACCAATGCAAAGCAAATACCAGTTTGCTGCGTACCTCCTCTGGGGACCCGACCTTTTTAAAGCTAGTAACTGATTACCTCTTAATCAAGTTTCTTCCTCTTTCTTTTTTTTTACCTTTACTCTCTGATTTCAATTTTATAATCTTTAGTAGGGACAAGAATGGGAATTGGCATTTCTTTAACAACTAAATCATCTGTGTGAGAACTTTTGCTTACAGGGAAACAATGATGTATCACACTATCTAAAATCTGTAGTGTTTTCAGTAGACTAAATATGTCGTCTTTCTCTTACTTTAGATCTATCCATACTAATGGAAATGTAACTGGAACCGACTCTGATGATAAAATCAAGGACCATCAGGCAAGATCATGCAGTAGAAATTTTTGCTTCCAAATGAAGACATCAACATTTAGAGTTTCTGCTTTCTAAGGTATTCAAGGCACATGTATTTTTGATTTTATTCATTGGTAGTCATTTTACAATGTTGGTTTCTTTATACATAGATTTCAGAAGTTTAAATTTTTATGTCAGAATGGTTAGCTTTTGGAGAAGAGTTCACTGCCCCCCTTTTAGCACACTTCCTGCCCCAAACTGAAAAAAAGATCCAGATTTTAAAAGGAGGTAATCTTAACTAGGAAAGTGTGTCTATTATAAGAAATTAAGGTATACGAGGTTTGTCCGGAAAAAGTCCAGCCATCATTTATGTAACAAGAATGATTTGCATGACATCGATGTGACCTGGCAGCCAAGGGGAGTGGATTGCAGTGCACATGTGTGAACAGTGAGCACGTCACTGAACTAGTCAGCGGGGGTGGTAGACGCTGTTGAGCGAGTGTGTGTACTGTGTGGCCGTCACATTCAAAATGACCGAGCGAGGAGAGCAATGAATCTGCATCAAATTTTGTGTTAAGCTTGAACATTCCTCCGTGGAAACTATTTGGATGATTCAGAAGGCTTTTGGGGATGATACAAAGAGTGCAGCACAAATAAAAGTGTGGCACAAACACTTCAAAGATAGTCAATTGTTGAAAGTGGTCCATGTTCTGGAAGGCCTGCAACAAGCAGAGCACCTGAGTGTACAGGCTGCCATCAACAAAGATCGGCGACTGACCGCGCGAGAGCTAGAAGCTGATCTGGGGACTCCAAAAACTACCGTGTCTGAGATTTTGATGCAGGATCTTGGCATGAAGCATGTCCTGGCAAAATTTGTTCCGTGGCATCTGCCACCAGAGCAGAAGGAACATCGTGCTGCAGCTGGGAGCACTGTGTGAGGTCCCAAGATACCTACTCTGAAGGGGACTGAGTCGTCATTGTCCTGTGTATAATCTTTCTTGTATCTTATATCTGCTTCAGTAAATGTCTCCTTTTCATATTACGTGGCTTGGTACTTTCTGGACAGACCTTGTTAGTGCAGCTTAAGATCCGAGAAACTATGTTAGAAGAACTGACATAAATGCCAATTTAATAATTATTTTACTTACGTCATGACCCTCCGAGATGAGCAGCTGAGTTCGGCACTCTAACAGAGTCTGCTCACATGACACAAGAGACTTTAGTGATCATCCTTTAGTTTGATTTGGAAACCTTTCTCTCTAGTCTCCTAAACTTGTCGTCAAGGGTTCTCTACTCACCAAACAGTGTCACACTTTTCCTCCCCGTAGACTGTGCCTATAGGACCTTACAGGGGTGTCCAGCCTGTGGCCCGCAGGCCACATGCAGCCCAACACAAAATCATAAATTTGCTTAAAACATTATGAGATTTTTTTTGTGATTATGTGTCACAATGTAATTAATGTGTGGCCCGAGACAACTCTTCTTCTTCCAGTGTGGCTCAGAGTCGCCAAAAGGTTGGACACCCCTGCTTTAGGATTTGATGGATTAGTTTCAGTTGGACCAGAAAAGTGAGCTATGTAATTAAAGAACCAAGTGACATTTCCAAATTATGGGTTGGATCCCCACTCTAAAGACTACATTAGATAATTGAAAACAATCAAAGAAAGCATCGTATTAATGGAAAGCAAACACAGTACTTCCTATTTTTCTAAAATACGTGTAAACACATAATACATAAAATACATATAAACATATATATTCATGCAAAATACATATAAATACATGCAAACAGGGTACAGTTAGGTGTTCATGTAAAAAACAAATAAAAAAAATTTTATCTTTCCAAATATATGGAAGGTATGGAAAGATCATTATTTCAGGGGATAGGTCCAAGTTGGTTGGTTCTCTGTGTACTTTATAGAGGTTTACAAATTAATCTTGCTTGAATATAGAGAAGATGAAAATATGAGAAAAATGTATCACTTATTAATTTCATTTTGTTCTGTTTTGGAAGAAGGATATGTAAAGTGGTAAATTATAACATAATAGAAATCCATGATATTAAAAAATTATAAGACTGCTTCACTTTGAAAAAAAAAGATTACCTTCTAGAAGGGAGTAGTGTAATTGAGTAATTTTTGTCAAAGAAAGGTTACCTTGAATCACATAGCAAATAAAAAGAGTTAGTTTGCTTTGATGAGAAGTTTTAAAACTTCCTTGATGGCTAGTATATGTATGTGTACTTTTCTAAAACTTCTTGGTGCCATTTTGAATCAAATGGTAATGATGATTAAATATATAATTTGTCTTATTATCAGAATAATTTCCTTATTTTTTAGATGTCTTTCCCTCTTTCATAATTTGTCTTATCAAAACTATTTTCCTTAATTTAAAAAATATCTTTCCTTCTTTTATTTAACATCATTAGTAGGATGTCTCAGCTTTGCAAAGAAAGTGGGAGAATATAAATTATTCTATCACTTATTTTGAATGAAGCTGAAGACAATCTTTCATTCAGAATGTTTACTCTGGGGCTAGGAAGGTTAAATACACTCATCTGAAAACCATTTAAAAACAGTCAGAAAATGAGCACATCAAATCATAATTTAGAATCCCTTTCTAAGTAATATAGTTCAATTCTATATTCAGATCTCAAAAAAAAAATTAAGATTAGGGAGTACGAAGTTCTGATCAGTTGAATTTGCTAATTGGTTTTGGTGGTTAACAATTTATGATTCTGTTTGTAAAACTGCCACATAGCCAAATTAGGTTGCTTAAATCTTTAATTAGGGATTTCAAATTCATCAATTTCTTCTCTCTCTCTACTCATTTGCATGCTTTCACAGAGTGAAATCCCTATTTTTTAAAATATATTTTATTGGTCTTGGCTGATGTAGCTCAGTGGATTGAGCGCAGGCTGGGAACCAGAGGGTCCCGGTTCGATTCCCCATCAGGGCACATGCCTGGGTTGCGGGCCAGGTCCCCAGTGAGGGCCATGTGAGAGGCAACCATACGTTGCTGTTTCTCTCCCTTTCTCCCTCCCTTCCCCTCTCTCTAAAAATAAATAAAAATAAAATCTTAAAATATATTGTATTGATTATGCTGTTACAGTTGTCCCATTTTTTCCCTCCCTTTTAATCCCCTCTGCTGTACCCTGCCCCCCACTAGCATTCTGCACCATACTTTATGTCCATGAGTCATACGTGTAAGTTCTTTGGCTTCTCCATTTCCCATACTATTCTTACCCCTCCCCCTGTCTATTTTGTACCTACCATTTCTGCTGCTTAATTCCTGTACCTTTTCCCTCATTCTCCCCTTTCCTCTGCCCACTGATGACCTTCCATGTGATCTCCATTTCTGTGATTCTGTTTTTGTTTTAGATTCAGTTGTTGATAGTTGTGAGTTTGTTGTCATTTTACTGTTCATAGTTTTGATCTTCTTTTTCTTAGATAAGTCCCTTTAACATTTCATATAATAAGGGCTTGGTGATGATGAACTCCTTTAACTTGACCTTATCTGGGAAGCACTTTATCTGCCCTTCCATTCTAAATGATAGCTTTGCTGCATAGAGTATTCTTGGATGTAGGTCCTTGCCTTTCATGACTTTGAAGACTTCTTTCCAGCCCCTTCTTGCTTGCAAGGTTTCTTTTGAGAAATCAGCTGACAGTCTTATGGGAACTCCTTTGTAGGTAACTCTCTCCTTTTCTCTTGCTTCTTTTAAGATTCTCTCCTTATTTTTAATCTTGGGTAATGTAATTATGATGTGCCTTGGTGTATGCTTCCTTGGTCCGACTTCTTTGGGACTCTCTGAGCTTCCTGGGCTTCCTGGAAGTCTATTTCCTTTGCCAGATTGGGGAAGTTCTCCTTCATTAATTTTTCAACTAAGTTTTCCATTTCTTGCTCTTCCTCTTCTCCTTCTGGCACCCGTAATGATTTGGATGGTGGAACGTTTAAAGTTGTCCTGGAGGTTCCTAAGCCTCTCCTCATTTTTTTGAATTCTTGTTTCTTCATTCTGTTCTGGTTGAATGTTTATTTATTCCTGCTGGTCCAAATCATTGATTTGAGTCCCAGTTTCCTTCCCATCACTGTTAATTCCTTGCACATTTTCCTTTATTTCGCTTTTGATAGCCTTTCCTTTTTCTTCTATCTTGCGACCATACTCAACCAGTTCTGTGAGCATCCTGATTACTGGTGTTTTGAACTCTGCATCTGATAGGTTGGCTATCTCTTCATCACTTAGTTGTATTTTTTTGGGAGCTTTGATCTGTTCTTTCATTTGGGCCATATTTTTTTGTCTCAGAATACCTGTTTCAATGTAAGGGGCAGAGCCTTAGGTATTTACCAGGGTGCGGCAACCCAAGTCGCTGCGTTGTGACACTGTATGTGGGGGAGGGGTCTGAGAGGGAACAGTGTTGCTTGCTCAGCTCTCTGCTGGTTTTCAGTCACTTCCCCCACTACCCACAAGCAAAGTAGGCTCTTCTGATGCTGATTCCTAGGTGGGTGGGTTTGTGTACATTCTAGGTTCCTGTGGGTCTCTCCAACAAACTCTCCTGTGAGGCTGGGAGTTTCTTCTGCAGCCACAACTGCTACAGGTGTTTACAGTCAGAGGTTTTGAGGCTTTATTTCCCTGCCCTGGAGCCCTGGGTCGTGGGTCTGTCTTGCTTCCCAGCTGTTCCTCCCGGTTTATCCACAGACAAATGTGGGACCACTGGGTCCTCCAGCCACTGCCATGCCTGAGTCCTCTCCACTCTGGCTGCCATCTCCATCCCATCTACCAGCCTGCGTGAATTTTTCTTAAATCCTTCATTGTCAGACTTTCCTTTTGAAAATGAAGAAAAGTGAAAATTTCATAAACCTCATGCTCAGGAATTTTATATAATACATTTTGACAATATTGTAATTTTTTGAGAGATATTTAGATTTTGAGATTGCGATTTTTTTGTGTGTGGGTGGGAGGAAGATTAAAACAAAAAATCAGTACATAACTTAAGGCTGGAGAACATTTGTAAGGCTATGTCTTAAAATACAGTTTACATTTAGTTAAAGTGTGGTACCTTTTAGAAATACTTTATTCAGACTCAAGAAAACATTTGAAAACAAATTTCAACAAGGTATAAAAAGGAAATAATCTATTTGCTTGTTATAGTTATCTTTCTGGTATGATGGAAAGAGCATGAGCTTTGGTTCTTCTATTTTTATGCTACCCTGGGGAATTGAATTAATACATGGGTCCCCCCACCCAAAAACCCTCCTGGAATTACCTTCTGGAAGGCTGGCCCCTTGTAGTACAGTCTTCCCCGACTAGGTGAGTATTCTAGGAACTCATCTGTATCGGTGTACCAGCAGGTGTTGTTGTGAGAGGCTGTGTTCCACTTTGGTGAATTGTTTTGAAGACTCTTTAAATGCATTTGTCCATTTTATGATGGGTGATTTATGAGTACACCAGCCCACACCATGCTGAGTCTTCAGCAGATTTTGATCAAAAACGTCATGACACCTGTGACCCCCCTTTTGTTTGTTTCCCCAATGAAAAAGTCCTCAAAGGGAAACATTTTGCGAATGTGGAAGAGGTGAAACAAAAAACAGCAGAAACACTAAAAGGCATCAAAGTCCACGAGTTCGAAAACTGTTTTGAGCAGTGGGAAAAGCATCTCAATGGGTATATTGTATCAGATGGAAAGTACTTTGAGGGAGGCTGAAGTTTAAACGTGTAAGAATAAATATGCAAATTTTTAATAAAGTCCAAGTTTTTGGGGTCCCCCTTTGTTTTTCTGTCTCAGTTTCCTTTTCTATAATAATTGCCTTTTAGATTTGTGATGAAAAATGAAATGAGGATATCAAATTATATAAAATAATGCTTTTCAGTGTGAAATTAAAGAGTGTTGCTGAAGACAGACAAGACCACACTGCTGAGGCATGAGTCGCAGTTATTCTTCTCATGGCAAAAGCAGGCCAACTGACACCACTACTCAGGAGCCTGTAAAACCAGTTTCGAAGTTAATGACAAATATTATGCTTGGAGAGAAAGTAAAATGAGCTTTTGGCAAAAATCCCTTATCAAAGGTTTACCATCTGGAAAAGCAATTACTGTCATGTGTGCACGCTAGCAGAATTTTTGTTTTTCAGTCAGATGAAAGCTCTGATGTGCAGAGGACATACCAGCACTTCACGCTGATGTGTTACTGTTACCACTGACAAATGCACACTACCTCAGGAGAGTGTTTTGTCATTGCTTTGTTTTTGTTGTAGGTTGGGTTTTTTTAAGCCATTTTTGCCTGGAAAAGTTGCATTGGTTCGTCCTATCAAAGCTCTGCTACTTTAACTGCAGGAGAGGTGCACTCGTTTCTTGTAAAAGAAATTGCACCAGGATATCAATTCATGTCCCTCTTTTATAAGAGAGAAGAACTGGCATTCAATAGTATAGTTTCTAATTGTGGTTTAACATTGAAGAAAATAGTAAAAATTGTGTAAGTAAGCAGTTTTGGGCTACTAAAGCTATGGTTTTCTTTTTCAGAATATTGTGAAGAAATGGTCACCACGTATAGAATCCTGCCTTTCCACAGGGATGGGTGCTACCTGTGTAGTGTGACAGGGCTTGACATGCTTGTTAATTAGTTTTTTAGTAAAATAAATATCTATTTATTATTGATAATGCCATTTCTCTGATTCACGGGGGTTTAACTTAGCAAATACATTTAGTATTTCAAATAGTCAGAACTTATAAATTCATATTTACAGTATCATGAGTTTTAATGTTAAGGATGAGGCATGAGGATTTTATAAAAAGCCTGAATTATTGTACAAAATTCTACAAAAGTCTTGTACAAAAGTATTGTACAGAAGTCTCTAATGGTTTGATTAGAGACTTTCTCTAATGGTTTTTGTACAAAACCAATGGTTTGATTAAAGACTTTTCTAATGGTTTTGTACAAAAGTATTGTACAAAAGTCTCTAATGGTTTGATTATTTCCTCACCCTTGATGACTTTATTAATTTATCCAAAAAAAGTGAATTTTTATTGTACATGTTTAAAATCCATATCCAAATTTTGAAACAGAACACAAGGAAACACTTTCCATAGCCAGAATACCAGCAGAGAATAGATTAGGAATCCTTTTGATCCACTCTCTCAAATGGAAGCATTTGACATTGAGTTTTGAGTGGGATATGTTTTCTGGGTACAGTCAGTGAAATGCTGAAAGTAGACTTCAGTGAGAAATATTGCTGTAATATCTGGGTGCATGTTTAATTATAAAATCCAGAATGTATAACACAGTTAAGTTATAATTAAGAATCAGGAATTTTTAATTCAGTAGAAGTAGAGAATTAAGAAAGAAACTAGCTGAATAGGAAAAATGACTTATGGCTAAAGTTTATTCTATCTCTGGGACTTCGAACATCTTGCAGGGAAGTTATCAAACACTAATAGGGCATGACAAAACAACTAAGGTGCTTAATTGAATGGACTCTGGCTGGCCAAAGATTAGTATCAGCAAGTATAAATATAATATGATCCATCACATCATGTATGTTTAAGTCTATGAGTTCATTCTGAAAAAAAAATACTCATTAGTTTTCTTTGGAGTATTGCTAAGGAACCAACTATACTTGAAGATAATCAAATAGTTGAGGAGAGGAAGTTTCTTTTTCTCAGGAGTATTCTAGTTAACAAATGAAGAAGGAGTGATAAATTGAACATCACTGTTTTGTAATGAATTCCTGGACCTAAACAAAGATCATCAGCGGTTTCTAACAACACAGAAAGACAACCAGACACTAGATTTCCCTTAATGAAAATTCACCCTAGCTGGTGTATCTCAGTGGATTGAGCGCTGGCCTGTGAACCAAAGGATTGCTGGTTCGATTCCCAGTCCAGGGCACATGCCTGGGTTGTGGGCCAGGTCCCCAGTCTGGGATGCGTGAGAGGCAACCACATACTGATGTTTCTCTCCCTCTCTTTCTCCTACCCTTTGCCTCTGTCTAAAAATAATTGAATAAAATCTTTAAAAGAAAAAAAGAAAATTTATAGCACTACTTATGAAGTATTCTTTTTTTTAAAAATATATTTCATTTATTTATTTCTAGAGAGAGGGGAAGGGAGGGAGACAGAGAGGGAGAGAAACAGCAATGTATGGTTGCTCCTCACATGGCCCCCACTGGGGACCTGGCCTGCAACCCAGGCGTGTGCCCTGACTGGGAATCAAAACAGGACCCTTTGGTTCCCAGCCCGCGCTCAATCCACTGAGCTACACCAGCCAGGGCTACTTATGAAGTATTCTTAACAAAAAATTGAACTGGAACCTGGACTGGGTCAAGCTTCTAGCTCTTCTACCCGTTTACAGGAAACATAGAAGGCAGGGAAACAAATGAAATGATATCATGGGGGATGAAGTTGGCAAGATCTAGGTTTGGGGAAGTCCTTAGGACACACAACACAACTTGGTTTTTTCAATAAATAAATTGAAGGTAACAAAAAGGAAGATATGAAAGAGGAAATTTGAGATTAATAGCAATGTTTGGACATTACATAGGTCCAGATTTTAATAAATCAATATTTATGAAATAACTAGGGAAATTTGAACACTGACTAGATATTTGATGTTAAGAGATTACTGTTAATTTTTAGGTGTAATAGCGGTGTGTAGTTAATTAAAAAAAACATCTTTTAGAAATACATATTGAAATGTCGATGGCTGCAAGGATATGTCTGGGATCTGCTTCATGGTTTTATAGAGGAGAGGGCAGGCAGTGGGTGGGGACCAAACAAGATTTGACCATCAGTTAATAATTGTTTAAGTTAGGCACTTGTGGTGTTGGGGGTGAGGTGGTACTGTAATTCTTGTTATCATTCTCTCAGCTATTTTAAAAGTTTCTAGAAGAAAGAGGTCCAGAAATTTACATTTTCGTTTTGTTGACTTGTAAGAATACAATTGAATTATACTTATTTAGCAACCTGCTGAATTGTTTCTAATAATTTCTTGAGTCTGCTGAGTTTTGTGTATAGAAAGACATGTTGCCTACGGAGAACAGATTTACTATTCACAAAGCTCTCTTCTAAGCATGTGCACATACGAACCCATTAGGTCCTCCAAAGAGCTCCAGAGACACTTGCCCAAGGTTTGGTACGTGGCAGACCTAGGATTTGAGTTCAGGCGTTCTAGCCCTAGAGTCTGTGCTCTCTAGGATTTGAATCTTCCTTAAAACTTTATTTTTAGTCCCTCCACTTTAACCCTTCCAACTTTTATTTCTTCTGCTTTTCTTAATGTACTGGCCAGAAGTTAAACTTTTTTTTAATTTTTTTTTTAAATTTATTTATTTTCAGAGAGAGAAGGGAGGGAGACAGAGAGAGAGAGAAACAGCAATGTATGGTTGCCTCTCACATGGCCCTCACTGGGGACCTGGCCCGCAACCCAGGCATGTGCCCCGACTGGGAATCGAACCAGGACCCTCTGGTTCCCAGCCCGCGCTCAGTCCACTGAGCTACACCAGCCGGGCCAGAAGTTAAACTTTTAAATACCAGTTTTCATTTGTAATTTTGATTTTGCAAGTTGTCTCAATACTTAGGTAATCCAGAGTCCGTTTGAGTTTACTCTTTTACAAATACAAGGAACTTATTAAGAAACTAAGAATTAACTTAGTGTGTAGCCAGAAACAAAAGAATAAAGTGCATTGTAACAGCTTCTAGTGTTTTTTAAAAATTGTATATATCTCCTGATCTGCAAGCAGCCTATTCATGGTTCATTTTACTTTGAATTACTTGTTGATTTTATTGGTCCTATTTGCTGAATTTCTTTATGACTCTTAGATAAAATTACTCCTTCTTTTTTTAGATAGAATTACTCCTTTCCCCCAACCCCCACACCTGTTACATAATTACTTCCCACCACATACATAGGTTACATGAAATAAAATTAGGCAAGGCATTTAGTACACTGTTTAGCACATAATATATTTCTAGTAAATATGTCTCTTGGTTTAAGAGATACCTATTTCATAGTTTTTAAAAGAATTATTCTTTTTTTTTACAATTAATTTTTAAAATGGGGAGGGACAAATATGGCTTAGTTACTTTAAGTCCCAGGCCTGTCAGGTGGAAAAATCTGTTGATAATGTCTTATGGTGGTTTAATGAGTAATCTCTGTAAGGAACTTTTTTTATAGTAGTCTCTGAGTTTGAGAAAGATTATTGACAGAGTTGGTTGCCAAAACAACAGTTGCCTATTAAGAGGGGGGGGGTGGGAGCAATTTAGGGAAAATGTGACTTGTCTTAGCTCTATGCGGTTTTTTTCTTTCTCTTTGTTTTTTTCAGGTACAAAGTACATGGTGACGTAGTAAGTTAGCTACACTTCATGAAAGGAGGCACATAGGCTCTAATAAGAAGGAAAATTTTTGGTTTCACCCTCAAGAGAAAGAGATGGGTTACAATTTCAGACCTCCCTTTCCAGAAGGTTATGGAAGGTGGCCAACTGAAGATCTGGTATAGCTAGTTAAAAGTTGTGCTATTTTTCTGTACTTCACCAATCTCTTCCCTCCAACCCAGATTTACCTGTTATCTGTATAGCAATGAACTGAAGCAACTTTTTAAAAAACATATCTTTAATGGCATTTTTGAAAATGATACTAAACTAGTTGGAAAATGAAAATTGTAGAGGCCCAAGAGTTTATTCATTTTCCAAATAACAGTTATAATTACTGAGTGGAGTAACTATCGAAATTGAATAACCAATTATTTGTGTTAAAGAAAGGGTTTGTTTTTACAGACTCTCGTTTATTGGGAAGAGATAAAAGATATTTTTTTTAAATTATTTTATTGTTGTTCAATTACAGTTGTCCGCATTTACCCTCCCCCCACCCCACCCTAGGCAAACCCACCTCCCTCCCTTGCTTCCCCCCTCCCCCTTGGTTTTGTCTATGTGACCTTTATAGCAGTTCCTGAATACCCTTGTCCCCCTTCTCCCCTTCCCTCTCCCCTCTGGTTACTCCCAGAATGTTCTAAGCTTCAATGTCTCTGGTTCTATTTTGTTTCTGTGGTTGTATTTTGCTTGCTTACCTCACAAGCGTCTTGGCTGTGACTGATCTGAATTCCCTGGTAGCTGATCTGGCCTCGGTGCCTTCGTTCCTGAGTCCTCATACAAAACTTTTTAACATTTCATATAGTAGAGGCTGCATGATGATGTACTCCTTGAACTTGACCTTATCTGAGAAGCACTTTATCTGCCCTTCCATT
>PVJI01021548.1:0-26853 GCA_004026765.1 Micronycteris hirsuta
CGGGCCTGGCCGGAGTGCGCCTCCCTGGGCAGCCCTGCCTCCCAGAACCGCACTGTGTTTTCCCTGCTGTGCATGGATAAAATGAGACGCTTCACTTTTCTTTTTTTTTTTTTAAGTTTCATGATACAGTTTTTTTTTTAAGATTTTATTTATTTATTTTTAGAGAGAGGGGAAGGGAGGGAGGAAGAGAGGGAGAGAAACAGCAATGTATGGTTGCCCCTCACATGGCCCTCACTGGGGACCCGGCCCACAACCCAGGCACGTGCCCCGACCAGGAATCGAACTGGGACCCTCTGGTTCCCAGCCCACACTCAATCCACTGAGCTACACCAGCCAGGGCTCTTCTTTTTTTTTTTTTTTTTTTAAGTGTCATCTTTGGAGGCCTTCGATGTTGAACGCGGACAACAGCACGGATGCATCACCCAGCAGAGAGGACGTGAGAGTAGGAACAGCAGACCCCAGAGCCTCTCGTTTCCCGTGTCTCGATTTCCCCGACTATAAAATGGGCCCACAGCATCATCACACCCACTTCTTAAAATGTTCCAGAGACAAATGCCGCCCACCCAGGAAGGGCTGTCACTTCTGCAAGACAAAGGCGCCACGAGTCGGGCCTCTGGTCCGAGAGCTGAGCAGTGGCAAGAGGCCCACTCTGCACTTCGGGGAGAGGGTGTGAAATGGGACCATTTGGGCTTTTACATCCTTCCCCGCCGCACCTGACGTCGCCACCCCTCTGCCCACCTAAGTCCCGCTGGAGGTATTGGCAGATGTTTGTGCTATTTCTCCAAGGGGTTTTGGGGGTTTTGCATTTCAATGGGAAATGATGGAAAATGTATCAAATGCTAGAATTCCAAGGGCCATGGAAGGAAGTCGGGCAGGTCTTCAGGAACATTCCGGGTCACTCTTCAGTCGACCCCAAGTGCTGACACCTGGCTCTTCTCCCTCCCTGGAGTCACACGCTTTCTGAAGAGAGTTTTCTGGCCCATCCACAAAACTAAAACTCAAAGATGAGGCAAAGTGACGATGGGTGAACACTTGTAAGGTACTGGAGCAGAAACCAAAAGTAGAGATGTCTCACCCTACCGGGCAGCTGTCACCAGTTATCACAGCCTGGGTGGCCTGTAACCGCAAACACTTGTTTCTCGAAGTTCTGGGGGCTGGACGTCTGAGGTCATGGACACTGGGCAGGTGGTGGGGACCTGCTTCTTGGTTCGCAGACATGTGACCTTGCGCGGTAGAAAAGGTGAGGGCGCTGTCTGGGGTCCCTTCCTGAGGGCACCAACCCCACTCCTGGGGCTCCGCCCATCTGACCTATTGACCTTCTAAAGGCCCCACCTCCTGATGCCCTCTCCTGGGGGTTGGGACTTCAACACAGGGATTCCAGGGGACACAAACATACAGCACAGCACGAGGCAACGCAGTGATGGGAGCATTTTCACTAGAGGATGCTCGACGTCCTTCTGGCTCTACGACCAGTTCAGTCTCTGGATAAGACACCTGGCCGCACCTCACAGCTTAAACTGGCCCCATCCGGGCCCCCATCAGCCCACGGCACTGCCCAGGGGCACCGCTGCCAACTCCCGGAGACATGCCATCGCTTTAGCCTGTTTTCTGCTCTGGTGAGATTCCCTCCACTGTGGTCTGACAGGGTCTCTGTGTTGTCTCTCTTTTTAAACAAAACTTGCCTTTTTTTTAAACTTTCTTTTTATTCATTATATTATTACAGTTGTCCCATTACCCCTCCTTATTCCCCTCCGCCCCACATACCGCCCCCCCACTTTCTCCCCTTTAGTTCTTGTCCATGGGTCATACACCTAAGTTCTTTGGCTTCTACATTTCCTATACTATTCTTAACCTCCCCCTGTCTGTTTTCTACCTACCATTTATGCTACTTATTCTCTGCCCCTTTTCCCCCTCTCTCCCCCTCCCACTCCCCTGTTGATATTCCTCCATGTCTTATATAAATCCCTTTAATATTTCATACAATAAAGGCTGGGTGATGATGAAGTCCCTGAACTTGACCTTATCTGGGAAGCACTTTATCTGCCCTCCCATTCTAAATGAAAATTGCTGGATAGAGTCATCTTGGATGTAGGTCCCTGCCTTTCATGACTTGGAATACTTCTCTCCAGGCCCTTCTTGCCTGCAAGGTTTCTTTTGAGAAATCAGCTGACAGACTTATGGGAATTCCTTTGTGGGTAACTGTCTCCTTTTCTCTTGCTGCTTCTAAAACTCTCTCCTTATTTTTAATCTTGGGTAATGTAATTATGATGTGCCTTGGTGTGTTCCTCCTTGGGTACAACTTCTTTGAGACTCTGAGCTTCCTGGACTTCCTGGAAGTCTATTTCCTTCACCAGCTTGGGGAAGTTCTCCTTCATTATTTGTTCAAATACGTTTTCAATGTGTTGTTCTTCCTCTTCTCCTTCTGGCACACCTGTGATTCGGATGTTGGAACATTTAAAGATGTCCTGGAGGTTCCTAAGCCTCTCCTCATTTTTTTGAATTCTTGTTTCTTCATTCTTTTCTGGTTGAATGTTTTTTTCTTCCTTCTGATCCACACCATTGATCTGAGTCTCAGTTTCCTTCCCATCCCTACTGGCTCCCTGCAGATTTCCCCTCATTTCCTTTAGCGTATCCTTCATTTTTTCATCTAATTTGTGACCAAATTCAACCAATCCTATGAGCATCCTGATGACCAGTGTTTTGAACTGTGCATCTGATAGGCTGGCTATCTTTTCATGGCTTAGTTGTATTTTTTCTGGAGTTTTGATCTGCTCTTTCATTTGGGCCATTTTTTTTCTCTCGGTGCACCTATTACATATAAGGGGGCAGAGCCTTAGGTATTCGTCAGGGCAGGGCAACCCTCATCTCTGCGTTGTGAAGTTGTCCGTGGGAAAGGGGTCTGAGAGGGCACAATGGCGCTTGCTCTGCTCGCTACCCACAAGCAAATTGGGCCTGTCTGGTGCTGATTCCCACACGGGCGGCTTGTTCTAGGACCCTGTGGGTCTCTCCAATGAACTCCCCTGTGAGGCTGGGAGTTCCTCCTGCTGCGGCCTCAACCCCCACAGGTGTTTTCAATCAGTGGTCTGAGGTTTTATTTTCCCTCACTGGGCCCCTAGGCTGCGCAGTCTGCTCCGCTCCTCAACTTCCTCTCCCGGTTTATCTGTGCACAAATGCGGGACCATTTTTTGTTTGGGTTTCTTTTTTAATTGTTGTTTTCCGTCTTTTGGTTGTGTGAGGAGGCACAGCGTGTCTACCTACGCCTCCATCTTGGCCGTAAGTCTCCAGATTTTTAAATGAATAAAAGACACAATCTGATACTGTGGGTCTGCAATCATCGACAAGCCTCTCAAAAGGCCAGGCCCAGGCCGAAGATTGTTTTGTTTTTGTTTTTATTTTAATATTTTATTTATTTATTTTAGAGAGAGCAGAAGAGAGGAAGAGAAACCTCAATGTGTGGTTGCCTCTCAAGCGCCCCCTACTGGGGACCTGGCCCACAACCCAGACATGTACCCTGACTGGGAATCAAACCAGTAACCCTTTGGTTCGCAGGTTGGCACTCACTCAATCCACCAAGCCACACCAGCCAGGGCAAATCCAATGGTTTTTAACTTGATTTCTTTTAGAATTTTCAGTCTATATACTAAAAATAATAATTGGTTTTCCCTCTATTTTAAAAATGCATTCTTGCCTGGCTGTTGTAGCTCAGTGGATTGAGCGTGGGCTGGGAACCAGATGGTCCCGGTTCGATTCCCGGATTACAGGCCAGGTCCCCTCTGAGGGCCATGTGAGAGGCAACCATACACTGCTGTTTCTCTCCCTCTCTGTCTCCCTCCCTTCTCCTCTCTCTAAAAAATAAATAAATAAATAAATCTTTAAAAATGCATTCTTATTATCTTACCATTTTTACAATTGCTAGGATTTTCTGAATAGCATTAAGTAATGATGGGATCGCTAAGCACTCCTGGTTTCTCATGTTTTTAACTTGAGTTCCTCTAATGTCTCACTCTTCAGTTCCACGCAGGAAATCAGGAAACAGCATCACAAATGTTTCAGGAACACAGGTAATGGATGTGAGCTATCACAGCATGTGTGCAGGGGACAAGGTGAGACACCAAGGACTAGGCGGCAGCTCCCAGGGCGGAGATGCCATCGTGAGAGGCTGGGGGAGAGGCGGAGCGGGATGCGCCCTCTGTCCACCGAATCCTGGCGAGGGACCGCCCCACAACCTCAGGTTTCCTACAGCAGCCAGCGCCATGGACAGTCAGAAGCTCGCGTGGCGTCTCCTCCGAGGTGGGGGAGGCCGGCCAGGCTGGGTGTGGGCCGGAGAGGTGGGTGCACAAGGCCAGCCACGCCGGCATCACGGTGGCTTCACCAGCCCTTGTCGCCTTCAATAAAACCCACGGGCGGAAGAGAGTGGGAGAGACAGACGTGATGGGCTGTGAAAACAACTCCCCCGCCGCGGGAAGCCTCACACTGTGTACTACTTTAAAACTGAGTTTAGAAGACACTGCGACAGGCGATTGGCCAAATTTCTTTCTTGCTTTTCTATGGTCAAATATGTTTGTTTTCTAGATGGGGCTGCGCCAGCTCGGTTGATTATGATATGACTTAATTAGCATAATATGTATCTGTTCTCTTTCCAAATAGAGTAAAGTGTTCTTGGAACAGGAGCTATAGCTTAAACTTCATTTATATTCTTCACAGCAGCTATGCTTCGCTGTAACTGTGATAGGCATGAAATAAATACTAAATATGAGCAAAACTTGTAAAAAGCATAAATCAGGAAAACGGGCTTTAAGGCTTTGGAAGCGAAGACCAACCGGGCGTGTGGGCATCGGACGCGAATCAGACAGGATCAAGGCCCTGAATGCGTAGGGAAGAACGGCAGGCGAGCCGGCAGCCCGCGCCTGGAGCAGGCAGCGTGACAGCTCCCAGGACCCCCGCGGGCCCCCTCCCAGATTGACGGTGCCTGTGACTGCGCCATAGATCAACGCAGGGCCACACGTTGGGGCAGACACCTTGCACACTCTGCACCGTGTATGTAACTTGTCAGTCGGGATCTCCTGCACTGACGTCCAACGTCTCCGCACCGTCACGCGGTATTTCCCTGCAACTACACAGAATGACCGAGGAGCTGACTGAGAAAGAACCTTGCCTTCGCCTGAGATTCCCGGGGAGACGCTGTGATTTACATGTCAGCGCAGCCGTCGGGGTGGCCCAGTCTGGCTAAAATCTCAGCGAGAAGGCGACCTGCACGGCAGGCGGGAGCCTGACACCTCGTGCCCAGGAGCACGGGGGCCGCCAGCTGCCCTGCGCTGCCAGGGACACGCCGGGCCCCCGGCACCCGCCCAGGGCTGCTCTGAGATGCCGCCGCCGGGGCCCCCGCACACGGACCTGCCCCGGCAGGGAGGCTGCCTCTCACCTCCCGCTCAGCACGGCCAGCACGCAGATGCAGGCTCTCCCCGCTTCTCCCTCACACAGGGCTGTCTGGAGGTGAAGGAAGGAGCCCTGGACCGAACGCCCGGTGGCCAGGACTCCCGCCCCAGCTCTGACCACTGACACCTGTGTCCTCCTCGTCGACTGCAGGCCTCCAGTCCGAAGTCACTGGCAGAAACACTGCACATTCACGGCTCGTGGTTTGTTTTTATTATAGACATTTCCGAAAGGAGGAAACACGTGTGTCGTTGGTAGGCACCGTGTTTCACATCATGTTGAGTGCAAAGGTGCCGGACTTCCTCGACCTCTGACCCCTGGAACGGTCACCTAGCAGCAAGACAATGCTGCGTGACGAATACCGCGAGTTTTAGGAGCATGAGATCGGCGCGTATCTCCCGTGTCCCAAGGTCAGCCAGGGCTCAGCTGACGTGGGCAGGGTCCCCTCAAGCCGCTCGGTTCTGCCTGCGTGTCCTGTCCTGGGCACAGCCGGCCGTCCTGGGCGGGCTCCCGGGGCAACAGAGGTGCGAGAGAGTGGGCGAGGTGCACCCGGCCCCTGGCCGCTGGCTGTGCCTGCCCGCGGCCCCATCTGCCTGGGCTACTGAGCGGAGCGGGGTCCCGTCAGAGCCCAAAGTCAAGGGGCAGGAGGTCAGCCAACCTTTGATAGGGGACCGCAGCTGCACAGCACAAGCCACCCGAGATGGCGGAGGGTGAGGACACAGGGCAGCACCACGTCTCTCTCACCGACACACAGAGGAAAGGGAGCCAAGGGGCGCAGTCTGGGCCGCCCGCCGGCTCTTCTGGTGCCGGGAACACTCCAAGCAGCCCAGCAACTGGGACCCACTGACTGAACGTGAGGTTCAGTAAGTGTTGGTTCTGACCGCCCCTGAGAAGACCCAGTGCTGGGCCAGAGCCCCCAATCTGGGTCAACAACCCCCAGGCGCCCCTGAACTCGGCCCCCACACCCTCGCCACCAGGCAGCCACATAGCTCCTCGTCCTTCCCCGGGACACAGAAACACACACACAAGTTGCAGGCTCACCCAAGGCCTCTCCCGGAACACGCACTCAACCACACACGGGTCCTGAAGCAGACAGGCCGTCAGCCGAGTTTAAGAACGCAAACCTCCCCCTTTATGAAGGAGGTTAGAATAAAAACCAAGTGTGAGAATACAGTGGACGGTTACATGGCTGTAAAGTTGTTTTTATTTGTGGGGAGTGAAGTCATCTCTTCCTCCGCGACACAGTGGCGGTTTTACCCAAGCACACTTCTGTGGGTTACGCCTGCATCATTCCATGCCCACCACAGTCATGAGTGGACGTGAAAGGGCCTCCGAATCAGGGAACAGGCCTGAGGAAACAGGCGATTGAAACATTGTAATCATTCGAAACATTTGTTGCAATGCTGGCTGAAAAGGGAAAAGTAAGATGCACACGGGGTCTCCGGGGGAGGAAACTGAGCCCGCGTTTCTCATCTGATGTCAACCAGACACCCAGCAGCGGGAAGGCGGCACCATCATTTGGGGAGCGTCCCAGGGCTGTGACTGCCACCCGGGAGCTGCGAGAGACAGTTAGATGATGATGATAAGGGAGGAGCGGGGGTTGCAAAGTGCTACCTGCGACCCAGGAAAGGCCGGTTTATCTCAAAGCTCTGCAAGACCCTCTGGGTGCTGCGCGCTGAGCATCCATCCTGCGGTGTGAGGAGGGGACGCGAGGCCTGAAACCCTCCGGCCAAGAAGCTGCGCACAGCAGCCCCTTCCACAGGGACACACTCAGCACGATGCGCAGGTGGTGTTCACAGACCTCACGCCCCAAACCTGGGTGATGGCACTAGCCAGTGTCACCCCAGTCAGTTTAATCAAAAAGACTAATCCACTGAGCGAAAACCAGCAACAAAAAGACGTAACCAAGGCCCAAACCAGCTTACCAGCCCGGGGCGCCGTGGCAGCTGCCATGGAAAGCTGCAAGTGCGCTGAGCGCCTCCGAGCCGGGCAGGACGCAGGCCACCCACACAGCGGCCTCTCCGAGTGGACAGGGCGGCAGGATCAGAGTCAGTGTTGGTCTCCTCTGAGGCCGCCAGCAAGATGGGACAGCTGCGCCCACTGCCCAGGGGCGCAAGCAAAAATGCCCAGGAAAACAGCAGCCAATCGGCATCGCGCAGACAGGTCATGTGACAAGGTCAGATTTGCCTAGAACGTGCGGTGGCTCCGCAGCAGAGCATTCGATCTGGAATCCACCTAACTGGCCCATCTGAGTAAAGAAGGAAAACTGCAGGATAACCTCAGTGCACTTAGAAGTACCATTTCATAAAATTAACCATCATTCCTGGTTTTAAAAAATACAGAAAATAAGAGAGGAATTTCCTAAATTTCCCCCTACACACCATCAAGAACCTGGTGTGACAGACAACCTCTGGGCCGAGGCTGCAGTGCTGTCCCCTCCCCAGGCAGCAGGAAGGCAAAGAGGGCGTCCAGGGCAGGGGGCATGCTGCGTAGCCCTCCCACGTCTCTGGAAACACGGAGGACAGACAGGGGCTGACCCAGCCCACTCCGACCCCACAGGTCACACCACATCTGAGGAAGCTGGTCCGCCTGGGAGCTGGCTTGTGCTGACCGGGCTGGGGCGTTCGTCCTTCGCAGATGCACCGCCCAGGGCCTCGCCTCATCCCCTGGACACCACCAGGCTCGTCTCTGTCCTCACCTGTCCCTGCCACTGGCACACACTGACCACAGTGCTTTTCTGGACCTTGAGCCAAGTCCGAGCCGGCCTGCTAAGGTCTCCCAGCTCCAAATCCAGGGGGGAAAGCCTTCACCGAGGGGGTGCTGATTAAGAGGACAGTGTACGAGAACGAGAACCAAGAGAATGCCCTCAAAGGCGGCCTTCTGCACCGGCCCGCAGAGATAAGCAGCCAACAAGATCTTTCATCTGCGCACGCACACTCCGTCCACACACACACACTCAAGTGCCACCACACCCTCGAACTCTGGTGAAGTCCCACCTCAGGGGCCAAGCTGTCGCACAACAAACTGAAACACACGCAAGGACAGGAGGGACGACCTCAGAAGGAGGACACGCTGTTTTTGTTCTGAGCGGAAAAATTCAGCTTTCTAAATGGTGCTTTCTCCCCAAATGAGTAACATAATTTCCATATGGATCTTAACGAGATTATTTTAAGAATCTGAAATTTGATTTTGCAGTTCATTGGGAAACTTACATACATACGAAATGAAGAAAAATCGGGGAAATGCGGGCTAGTAGGTAATAAAAAAGGCCAGCAGGACCCACCCAGCCTCGGAGCCGTCGGAGAAACCGGCCGCAGCGCGCACGGCCGAGCTGCCGGACGGGAGGCTGTCTGCCCACGGCCAGCAGACGCGGCCTGTGTGAGCGCCGGTTCCCAGAGCTGCGTTTGGGGAAAAGTCCCGGACTGCAGTGCAGCGTGTGACGGGTGGATGGGAGACGAAGGGGAAGCAGCGACGACCATGAAGATAACAGAAATACTGAGATGGCTGTTTTACAACCTACACGCGACATCCACGCAGAAACCACAAATGCTGGATGACGTGAAAATGTAAAATATCTGCAGGCCCCAAATCGTCTTTACTGATTAAAATGAAAATAGAAACGGATTAAAATTCAGTCTTCTCGGGCCGTACGAGGAAACCGAGAGGCGGCGATGGTCCACACCGCCGCAGCGGGGACCCGCAGCCCGTTGCGCCAGTGAGGTCTGGGGAAGGGCGCTCCCGGCGAGCCCTGGTGGGGCGGAGAGTGGGCACACACTTCTAAAGATGAACCTGGCAGCACAGAGAAAATTTTGTGGGTATTCCTGTGCCTCTAGGTCTGTCTACCTATTGCCACGCTGAAGAGCTGGCAGGGGCGCCAGGTGCCGCAGGCAGACAGGCAGGCAGCATCCTGCCAAGGCCCCCTTTCGGTGGCCACAAAGGAACTGAAACTGCCAAGGGGCCCAGGTGTGCACACGGCGCCACCGCTCCACCGGACCCTCAGAAAGGGTGAGGACGGGCTTTACCGATGGACTGGGAAGTGTTACTGTGTTTATTACTTAACTGATTGGGTATTTATTGTAAGAAATACATAAGAAAAAGCAATACAAGGAAGTGCATACAAGCGTATTTCTATAAAACAAACAATGATCAAAAAAAGTATGAGCCCAGAATTTATTTATAAACAGTTGTGTATTTATTCTTACATGTTTAAACTTCAGTCACCTTCAAAGTCCTCTCCATTGGATACAATACCCCTAGCAAGACGTTTTTCCCCACTGCTCAAAAGTTTTTGAGCTCATCGATTTTGATGCCATTTAGTGCTTCTGCCTTTTTGGTTTCACCTCTTCCACATCAGCAACACGTTTCCCTTTGATGACTTTTTTTATCCGAGGAAACAAAAAGAAAGTCACTCAGGGTGACATCAGGTGAATAGGGAGGGTGAGGCACGGGGGGTTCTGCCATCCTTGGTCATAAACTGCTGAACACTCAGTGCGGTGTGGGCAGTCACCGATCATGCACTGGGCAAACATATCAAAGAGTATTCAAAAAAAATTCACATAAGCCAAACGCAGCCTCTCACAACAACGCCAGCTGATGCACGGATGCAGACGGGCTCCTAGAACACTCACCCAGTGGGGGAAGGGTGGACTCCAAGGGGCTCACCCTCCAGAAGATAATTCCAGGTTATTTGGGTCCCCCCTTATATATATGCCAGAACATGTGCTACTTATTATTAAGTACTCATTGACAAGAGGACGAGACTACACACTCCGTGTTTTTAACACTTTTGGTGTGGGGCTGCGAGAGGACCCAAGGAGGGCACTGGAGTGAGAAAATGGGCAAGGGAGGGAGCACGTAAAACTGCAGGAACGAAATGATTCCGTCTGCGTGAACTATTAGACGTGAGTTTGAATCACTGCCAAATGTTGGTGTTTGTTTCCACCGGGCGGTGCATGTTCAGCAAACGTGACTCTCTCCTGTATTCCTTTGAGTGTTTTACAGTGAAGCTGCCTCATCACATCATATAAAATTGAAAATAAGTTATTTGGGTCGGTCAAGGGCTATGGCTCATATTGAACCCAAAGTAAGCACAAGGAAGAAAAATAATACAGAAGGGAGCTAAAACAAAATTTAAAAATAGACTAACAATAGAGGAAAACCAATGGTTTTCTGAATGATTAATACAATAATACATTTTGGGTAGAAAGAGAAAAAAATACAAATTTCCAATATCAGGAATAAAAGAGAAATCACAATAAATTTCACGGATATCAAAAAATAATAGGAAAATATTATGAACTACTGTATGACAATGATTTTACAAAGTAAGCAAAAATTACGAACTCTGTGAAATGCACAAACTGCCAACTGAAGAAATAAATAATGGAGAGAGATGCAAAAAATTAAAGGAGTTAGAAATGTGAAACTTCTTGTAAAACTGTTTGGTACAATCACGCCTAACACGGGGAAGAGCTGGAGGAAGCCGGCAGCCGCCCGTGCCGTCCAAAGTGCAAACTGACACCAGCTTCCGCGGGACCCCGACCAGCCCAGGTCGGAGTTCTGAACCCGCGCGACCTCGGACAGTGGCCGCACTGCTGTCCTCCGAGCCACCCCTGCCGCGGGCCCCAGACCAGCCAGCGCCACCGAGGGCCCCTACCTGCTGGGACAGGAACTGGGGATCTGAGTGACAGACGACGTGACTGAATCAGTATTAAAACAGCATGAAGAAATTAGGTCACTGTGTCGTACACCTGAAACTAAGCTATGTCGGCTGCAATTTTAAATTTACCTAAAAATACCAAAACTAAAATAAAAAATTGGACTACATTGGACAATAGAATGACTGGCGGACATTAATAATGATGACGGGGATCTGTATTTAGAAATATGTTCAAAACATAATGTCGTATGAAAAACAAGTCATAAAATAATATACCTGGTGTTGCCTTTGTACATTTTCCTGGCCCCCCAAAAAAATTCTGGATTTTTTAAATGACTATTAATGAACAGTAAGAGCGGAGGGATTTTCCCTTTTTCCTCAAAAGCTGTCCCGCTACATTGTGAGCTTTTTCACAGTGGCCGTGCACAAGTGCGTAACCCACGGCTTCAGTCGCGGGAGAGGAAAGGCAGGAGGGGCCTGACCCCGTGTCTTCCCCACAACGGCATCTCCTTCCGGCACTGCTGGTGGGAGGGGACACCCTGGCCCATCACCCGGCGGTTCGGTCCAGGCACGTGGCACTCCCACCATCTGACCTCAACCCCGCTGGCCGGTGGCCAGCTGGACGAGTCGTGAGGCCACCGTCGGTGTGGATGCACAGCAAGCGGGCAGACAGCATCAGGCGAAGCCAAGGCACAGACAAGGAAGGAAGAACTTCCAAAGAGCACAGAAGAAGGGAAAATGTGTGGGTGCAACGATTTTTCTGTAAACACATTCCAGAAGTTTTTAGTGCAAGTTATGGCAACTCTTTCATTGGTCACTGAATTTCTACTTATGATCTAAACTCGGGAATAAAGTTAAGGTTTCCTATAAAATGTGACTTATCCTCCCTGAGAAAAGGGAACCACCTAAAAGTGACACCATTGGTGTTTAAATCTGTGCAGGAATTGTGTGTTGAAGAGTCAACAGGTGTCTAGAGCTGGCACGATGTGGTCGGAGAGGTGTGTTGAATTGTATCGTCTTTAAACTTGGAGCCTTGAAGGAGACAGGGAGTCGTCAGGGGTCAGACCCACGTCTCTGACTAGACTCTGAGGGCGGACACGCCTGGGAGAGGCCCCGCCCCTGGCGGGACAGGCCGCGGGCTGAGGGGAGGATCGAGAGCAGGCGGACTGCTGGCCGCTGCTCCGCGTCAGACATTCCTAAGCAGCACTCTGGTTCTGTGCACCCGTCTCTCAAACGTCCTTAGGGTGAATTCGCTCCTGACACGTGCAAAATGGTAACATTAGACCCTGAACCCCAAGAAATCATGATGCCATCACGTAGGGCACCTTGGGAGACAGGCAGCTAGTCTCTCCATCCCCCTCGCCCTGCGACGTGGCTGTGGACTGCCACAGCTCTCCCGGGAAAGCCCGCACCTGTGCACAGGCAGGAACGGTCTGACCACCTGGCTGGCCCTGCTCCCCAGCCCCCGCCCTGGCTTTCTTACACTGCAGTTCTCAGCAGTTCTCAGCTGCATGGATTCCCCACCCCCGTGTGTGTGTGTGTGTGTGTGTGCACATGTGCGCACACATGTGTACGTGTGTGCGCACACATCCTCATAAGCTCGCTCGCTGGCAGGTTTTGGTGACTGGCTCCCTCATTGCCGCAGCCACCTGCTCCCCCAGGCCCCCGGGAGCCCTCCTCGGAGTCGGCCTCCTGGGCCACAACTCGTCTGTTGGGACGGCCACCCCTCTGCCTTCCCGTGCACGCTGGGCCCCATTCACGCTCAGGCCCCTGGGACAGTGGCCTCTTGAGTGCACACACGTGTGCGCTGCTCACACATGGAGCGATCGACCAGAACGAGGCTCCCCTACACTTCCGAGGCAATCTTGGCGGCGCGGGTCTCAGGGGTTTCTCACAGGGCTGGGGGCGAGTGTGGGGGCGAAGGCAAGGCGAGGCGAGGGTCTAGGCAGCTTCGTGCTGCGGGTCTGCGGAAGGAGGGCAGGGCGTGGCTGTCCCCCGGGCCCCGGCCCCTCCTGAGGCCAGCATGTGAGGACCAGGTGGACCGGAGGGCTGTGGAGGAGAGACACAGACGGCGAGCGAGACCGCAGGAAGGCAGAGAGGACTCTGGGGGCCTCCGTCCCGGCCAGCGTTCCCAGGGGTCCGCGCCTCTGTCACAGTGCCCGGGCCTGGAATGACTTGTGGAATCAGACGTGTTTTCTGCTGACGATTTGCTAAACTAAGAAAAGAAAGTTGGATTGAGTCCAACTTACAACCTGACACACTTGCCCCATGCGAAAAGCTACTCCGTGCCCCCAGGGAAGACCAGGCGCGAGGACGCTGCACCCACACCCCGCCCCGAGTCCCTCACTTCACAGTCCCGCTCTCCTAAGCAACGTCCTGAACTGAGGGATAGCGCAGACAGTAAATCCATCTCAACCACTGTCCATCCAGAGACAGGAAAACAGGAGAGCCGACCCAAGCCTGTGGGACTCGCGAGCTGGCCCTTCCGGTGGAAGCCAGCCCCAGGCATCCGCAGTAACGGCAGGCCAACGCCCCTGCGCCGCCGTTCCGGAGGAAAAGAGCGCGCTCCCCTCGAGCGACATCTCTCTATGCTGCTGCCGGGACTGGAGCGCCCGCCTCCCGTGTTCCAGACAAAGTGGGGCCCTGCGGAAAGAGCCCCAACCTTTCCAGCCCTGCCCCTCACACCCTCATCCCCCTCTCCTTGCTCTGTGACCTTTCCCGGCTCATGGGACCACCCCCCACCCCAGACAGACGCAGGCCCCCATTTCAAGTCTCTTGGAGCCAGGTCAGCGTCCACTCCATCCGCTCCACTGGGGCCGCCGTACACAGGCCCCGCCAACCGTGACTTTTATTGAGCACATGTGGACGGGTCAGGAGCTCGGAGGAAGGAGCTGGCTCAGTGGTCTAGTCAGCGCCCCCAGATTTATGTTTCAGTCATTTTCCCTAGACCTCCCCTCAAGCATGCAGGAGCAAATACACCTGGACTAATGATTTACGCTGACAGGCACTGTCCGATGAGAGGTTTCTGCTTCTTAACTTTGCGGCGACCAAGACCTTACACGTGGCTTACCCTTCCCTTCTGCAGGGGAGGGTCAGGGGCCAGACTCTGCCTGACCCCGCCCTGCATGAGGTCTTCCCCGCCCTCGGCAGGACTGAACGAGGAAGCAGAGCAATGATTTGTTCTTCGTCCTCCACATGCCTAATAATCACAGATTCACCGTGAGTGTAGTGACTCCACGGGGCTTTGAGGATGACCGACTCAAAGCAGGGAGGAGGAACTGGAGAGGTCCATCAGAACACAAGTGTCTGTCCAGCGAACTGCATTACCACCTCCTTCAGCGCCGTGGGGGACGGACGTGGGTCCCCAAAGGCGTGCTGCGTTCTCCTCCTGTGGCCCCTGCCTGTGCTCCCGCCACCCCACCCCCATCACCTGCACCCCACCAGGCTCACCGCCAGCTCTGAGAGCCCAGCAGGTAGCCGCTGATTAACCTCCTGGCCTTGGGGGGGGGGGCGGGTACTGGAGCAGGAAATGTGCGTGGGTTTAGGAACGGTGGGATAAAACGATAATATCCAAACCATCAACAGCTACTAAGAGAAGTAGAAGAATTTAATTTTTGAAGAGGCTAATTTGGGTCAGGGGGCCATTAAATACACTTGTCTGCTTTTCCTGTCCATCTGTCTCTGTCAGACCCAGCCTAGGACCCTAAGAGGGCAGAGAAAAGTTTTACCCCCCCATGGAAAAAAGGAAGAAAAAAGCAAGGAAGGAGAGGGGGAGGCCCACCCACCTTCATCCTCCAGACCGACCAGGCTCACCACCAGCACAGAGGGCAGAACACGCTGTAATGCCCGCTATTCGGCACCATCACTGGTCCACAGTGAGAAGCGCGGTGCGGTGCCCTGATGTGACCCGAGGAGACACCGGCAACTCGTCTCCGGCTCCTCCTCCCCCATCAGCTGAGCCGGCCTCTTCACTTTCAGACCTGCTCACCACCCCGGAAACACACCCCAAAGCGCCAGCCAAGCCCCCCGCCTTCCTTTCTCCTCATCACCTTTACCAGGAAGGGACGCAGCATTTAACTAAGAACAGACATTTCAAATCATCCCCTTCCCCGTGGCCACCGTGGAGTCGGTCCCTGGTCCACGCTTTCCATCATGAATTAAGGGCGTCGCTGGGAAGCCGCCGCCCAGGACAGGATGAGACTGCTGGCCGTGGGCTCCCAGAGCAGGGGGCCCGTTTTATCTTTATTGTCCCGATTCCTGGCACCAAGACACGGGCAGACCCGACACCAGTCATTACTGAAGGATTCAATTACTTTTACCGCGGCGGGCCGCACCACAGCTTCCAGGAAAGCCTCGTGTCGCTGAGTCATGGCTGCCGTTCTCTGAGCTCCACCTGCACGCTAGCGCCCCTCCCACCTCTCGGAGCCCAGGCAGGAGCCGCGAAGGCACAGATCAGAGCGATGAGTAAAAGGAGATTAAGTGATTTGCCCGAGTTCAAGAAGCTGGTAAAGGACAGAAACGAAGTTCAAATCAGATCTTTCTCTGACTTTTGATAACAGTTAAAAATGAATAGTGATCTTCACAGGCTCCCTCTCAGTTAACCAGGACGCTCATTTCAACACGACAGCCCAGTCCCAGAACGCCTCCCGGGGGTTGTCCGCCCAGGGCCCGCGGGCCGCCTGCAGCCTGGATGGCTGTGCATTTGGCCACACACAAAATCATAAATTTACCTGAAACCTTTTCTTTCCTCATCGGTGTTCGGTAGTGTTTGTGTATTGAATGTGTGGCCCAGAGACGACAGGAGGTTGCACACCCCTGGCCTCAGACCAACAGAAACTGAGATGAAAACGTAAGCGCATGTCTCCAAAACTGCATCGTAAACACACCCACGACCTGCCTCCTTGGGAGAAGGAACGCACAGCAGCACCCACGACCTCAAACGTCACTCACTCCTGAAGGCTCTTTGGGAAGCGACTAGTGGAACACCAAATGGTACTCACACTCGCACGTTCTCAAGTGTCGCCCCAGAGACGTGTGACCGACCACAAAGGTATCGGCAGAAAAGGGCTTCGGGTGGAGCAGCCAGGCCCGCGGTTTCGTTCCACTGCTGAGACTTCTCTCCCGGGACCAGCCCGGTCGGGCGCTGGGCTGCCAGAGACAGAGGACGGCGAGAGCCGAGGCCTGCCGGTGGGCTTGCATCTCGCCGTGTTTCCATCCCCCATAAGAGGACAACAGAGAGACAAAGCATTTCAGACTCGTGACATATACACATTCGTCGGCACACATTACCCAAAAGTTCCCTTAAAATGACCCTTCGTGACTAAATGTGGCTTAATGGAAGTTGGAAACGGGTCACAAACAGAATTTTGACGCATCGAGTGTCAGCGACAAGTGAGTCTGTTGTCAACAATTCGTGTCACTTCTTACATCGTAAACCCAAGCGTGACTAGAGCCTTCCCCGGGGATCCTGGCACGTGTCCCGGTTCCGAGTGCGGGGCTCCGCTGTCCTCGCCATGAGGGGTCCCTCGGGCCCTTCTACCTGCACTAATTCCACCCAGAGGGGTTCCTGCCAGACACGTTAACTGACTGACCGACTCTGACGTTGGTTCAGCTGCGTTAAGTAGACACGTGCTTAGTGTTGGGAAGGGCCGACTCCGTCCTAGTTCCTTAACAAGGACGGAAAGTGTGGCCCCACCCAGGAAAGGCTGAGAAACTTGAAAACCACTTTGCTCTGAGGAATGAAACTCTGGCCCCCGGCGCCTCCCATGAGGTCAGCCATCCACCCCTAAGACAGTGGGGAAGCAAAAGTGTGGGGACACCCGCAGGCCTCTACCACCCCCTAAGTCTTGAATCGAGTGCTTTGCAAATGTTGCTTCAAGATCGTGTCCCCAAGCTGCCCCTGCCCCAAACCAGGGGGCGGTCCTTTCACCCCACGCCCCTCCCATACCAGGACCTCTGCAGCCTTCGCTGCTCATCTGAGGCCACTTATAAAGCCATTTACACTGCCTCACCCATCAGCTAAGTCCACAAGGCACATTGGTGCTAGTGCAGAAAGAGTTCTGGCGCCATCGGCAGTGAAAGTCGGAATCTGCAGTCAGGTGGGAGGGCTGTGGGGGTGCGTGGAAAGGGGAAGGGCTTAAGCAGCACAAATCACCCGTTACAGAAACTGTCAGGAGGACGTCAAGTCCAGCCCAGCAAACGCAGCCAACAGCGTCGCAGTGACTGCGGACAGGGCCAGGTGGGCGCTGGACTGGCAGGGAACCACTTCGTAAGGTCTCTGGATGTCTGATCCCTACGCTGTATACTGGAAACTCACCCGATATTGCAAGTGTAACTGATAAAGAAAAAATAAATACTTTTTAAAAATTTCCCATACTACAAAAAAAAGTCAGCATCAAAGTACCAAAATTGTTTTAAAAAACTGTTTAAAAACAATCTGCTCACCAAAAAAAATTTTTTTAATTTATGTCATCAAGAAAAGTCAACTTATTTTAAAGCACAAGTTAAAAATTCCTTTTCACCCTTAAGTATAAAACATACTCTCTGACCACCCTTTTCATCTTATTGGCACCTCTCGAAATTAATTTTAAAATGTTCACTGTTCACAGAGACCAAAAAAAAAAAAAGCCTGTGCTAGAAAAGTCATAATTAGACTAATAGCTGTGGGCACCGAAAACCTCGTGATTGAAGTGGAAACCATGAATGAGCCGCCTGCAACGGAGCCGAGGGTCTTTCCCCGGGAATTAACACTACAGAGGCCCATAAAAGATTAATCAAGACAAGCAATCAATAACTTCTCAAGTGCTAATAAGCGCTGCCGCGCGGTGATGCGCAGGGCAGTTTACCACGCTGGGCCGCGTGGAGATGGATGGAGAGCCCATAGTTAAACGGAGGGTGAGGTAACGCTGCACTTAGTAAATGAGCCGGCCGAGATTTATGCCGCGCATCTCACTTTCCGGAGATCGGAAAGATCATTTTTGATGCCGCTTTTTTTAAGAATTAAAGAAAAAAAGAGGCAGCCGTGTCGCTGCGCGGTGTGGCGAGGGGAATAAAAAGAAAAGCAGGACACCGTTCAAGCGATGGCCCGTCTCTGTCACAATAAAATGCCTTCGAAATTAATGAACTTTTTTTCTACTCTCTTTTTCACCCGAATATCAACTTTTCCTGGAAATTTTTTGAAAGTTATGTAAAATATCTTTTCGGATCACGCAGGTCTCTACCCTCAGTCAAGGCAACGGACCAACAGGCCGTGTGAGTAAATCAGTTAATGGGGAATTAACAGCTTGTCGACGGGAGGTCCTGACCCCGAGGGGACTCCCTGAACTTTGCACAGTGACAGGCCATTAATTAAAGGCATCAAACTGTATGTTTTGTAAATTAATCTCTGAAGCAGTGTTATAGTCACAAGAAGGTACCCAATCAAATAGATGGGCCACAGTGAGTGTTTTCACGTGTTCAGAAAAATAAACTAAGTAATTACAAACCAGCGGGGGGACGGCAAGATTCCTCGGTGCCAATAATTAGAACGACCAGAAAACATTCTTCAGATATGCATACAGTAACTGTTGAATTAAGGCTTTAAATAAAGATATATGAAAAATGTAAAAAAAGACCCTCTCAAATTTTTCGTCACTATACCAAATTGGTAGATAACACCTTTTTTAATAAGTGAGGTGATAAGATCCTTAAACATAAGGAAGGACTTTCCCGGGGGAAATTCTGATATTTATGATGCTTCTGGTCAAATGACATTGCAAATTTTTTTTTTAAGATTTTTTATTTATTTATTTTTAGAGAGAGGGGAAGGGAGGGAGACAGAAAGGGAGAAAAACAGCAATGTATGGTTGCTCCTCACATGGCCCTCACTGGGGACCCGGCCCGCAACCCAGGCATGTGCCCCGACTGGGAATCGAACCAGGACCCTTTGGTTCCCAGCCCGTGCTCAATCCACTGAGCTACACCAGCCAGGGCTGCAAATTTTTTTAATCAGAAATTTCTGATGGACAATGAAATGAAAGTGCCTCATTCCAACGGCTACTGCTGACGTGAGTGACCCCACGTGCAGGGACACACTGTTAGACCTTGGACCGCTTGTTGAAATTTATTTGAAATGACCCTCCTTTTTTTAAAAAAATGTGTTTATTGATTTTAGAGAGAGAGAAACATCGATTGGTTGCCTCCCGTTCACACACCAACCAGGGATCGAACCAGCAACCTTTGGTGCACGGGACTCTGCTCCAACCCACCAAGCTACACGGGCCGGGCCTTGGAACGCCTCTTTTGAAGTGTCCTTCAGAAGTCCTTGAGTTGCTAGTGTCCGTGGTGTCAGATCTTTCCATTTACAGCTCAGTGTAATGCGGGACAAGCCAGAAACCACACTTTGGCAAGAGGAGCAAACACAGAGGCTTCGCACCACTGGGTGCGCTGCGCTCTCCCAAAGTCACTGGAGGTTGAGGGCAGGGTACCGGCAGGGTGGCACGTCCGTCGGTCAGCACGCCCTGGCCCGGAAAACCCACCAGGGCAGGAGGAGGTACAGAGTTGTCGGGGCGGCGCAGAGCACCCCGGACTGCAAGGACAGCATTGCAGACCCAATGACACCCCTCCCTCCAGGCTGGCACCGGGCTGATGTTCTGGTGGCAGCGGGGTGGGCCCTGCGGCCAGCTGGGCTCCAGGCTCCTCCTCCATGAGCAAACCATGAAAGGGTGAGAGGCTGCCCGTGAGTCTCTCTGGAAAGTGAGGAAAGCTTCCCCAGAGCCCCCAGCAAGCTCCTCCTCAAGTCTCCTTGGCCAGAAGTGGGTCACGTACCCTCCTGAGCCCACCGTGAAGGCGCTCCTGGGACCGCAGCACTCGCTCAGTTGGCTCCACACCGGAGGTCCCTCTCTGAAACAGGGGCCGAGACCCCGGGGACTGAGGTTCTGGGAGCAGCGCACTGCAGATGGATCCCGATGAGCTCCAGGCACACACAGGGCTCGGGGGAGGGGTCCCAGCCACGGCCCCACTCGAGGGGCTGCACCAGTGAGAGCCACACAAGCCACACACACACCGTGGTGTCTGGGTGCTCACATGCGTGCACTTAAGGTGCCTGCTCACTCGCAAGATCGGGCTTGATGAGTTAATTACACCAGAAACTATAGCTAATTACTAAGGTACAGTTCCAGGTGACAGGCGCGTAATCACAGGATAATTATCCTTGCTGCGTAGATCACGCCGTTTTAATGAAATGTAAAAGTTACATGGCAAATAAACATCTAATTACCTGGCAAGTGCAACGGGATTACCAGGAAGTGATCCATCAGAAGACGAGATCACCCCTGCATGGATGAGCCTCACCGCTGCTCCAGGTTCACGCGCCTGCTTGTGCCCCGTAAACTGGCAGACAGTCAGAAAACAGGCGGTTGCTTGTTTGCTTGAACCAAGGAGGATCACAAGCCTTTTTGTTAGGGTTCAGTTCATGGCACCCACAAAAGCAATAGTATGAGGGAAGAACAAAGGAACATGGAGAAAAATGGGAGCAAAAAATAAAAACCTCTCAGATTAAAGAAAAGTCTAAAATCAAAATAGAGAGAACGGCCGAGCAGGTGTAGGCTCCAGTGAATGAGCTTCGCTAGTTTTTCTCGGGGATTTCGGGGTGCGCCTCCACCCCCTCCCACGGGAGAACAGGCCCAGCCCATCCCAGGCCCTCAGGGTTGACTACTCCCACCTTTTACAAGGGGCCAAGCGCACACCCTCCTCCTGGGCTTGTTCTCCTGGAAAGCAGGACGAAAGCAGGAGGAAAGCGGTTGCACACACACACACAAGCCTCTGACCAGCGGCTGGCGGTCGTCGTTCAGACAAGGTAAAAACAGTTCAGCCCAAGAGGCCTCAACACCACCCTCCCTCGGGGGCGGCCGCAGTGTGGGGAGCACACCCCCCACATCAGGCACTCCCAGACCCTCGCAGGCAGGGCCGTGCCTGACTACCCACAGGAGTGTGTCCACATGGTCCCCTTGGGGGCCTTTCTGCTCCATTACTTGGGAAACAGAGAGGCTTATGTCCATTTAGATAAGCAAGAAATTAAAGCAAAAGAAAAGGTGATTTTTTTAAAATTGTGATATATGCATTTAATGAAAGGCTGTTCAGCAATGAAAAAGGAACCAACTATTGAGAGATGCAACAAAGGAATCGGTTTCAACTGCATTACACTGAGTGAAAGCAGCCAGACCCAGAAACTATGTACTGTTCTTCCCTGAATACAAACTCTGAGAACGTCGAAATTAACCTGCAGGGGATAGAATCCAGACAGTAGCTGTGGAACTGGGGGGAGGGGAACATGGGGGTGCCTTAAAAGGGTCATGCAGAACTATCTCGGGTGATGAAAACGTGCCATTCCTTGCGTGGGGCGGAGACTCCATGGACAGTGACGGTTTGAAACTCAAGCACTGCAGATCTGTGTGTTCTAGATGGGTACAGTGCGCCTCGTTTACACAAACCTTCAGACACGCACGCTAGGGGTCACCACACCCAGAGCACGAGGCCTCTCCCCTCGCGGCATCCCAGAAGGGACTGGCTGGGAAGACGGCAGAGCAGGAAGGGAAGGGTCCAGAGCGGGCTCCAGGAAACTGAGCTTCCAGCTGGGCCCAGTTCCCCCGAGCCACGTCGTGTCCCCCTCGCTCCTCAGGAGAGATGACGAAGCCGACTGCGCGAGCCTGGAACGTTCCTGACAGAAAAGGGGCTGTCCCGGCAAACTGCCACGCTCACCTCCGTGACTCCTGAGACCGTTGTGCACCGAAGTCCTTACACTGAAAGAACTGTCTCCCTTGGACACGCCTTCACCAAGTGTCCCTCTGGGGACTGCCACTGCATACAGCAGTCAAGGACGCGAGAGCTGCCCTCGGGTCTGGAGGAGCTGCCTGCGCGACCCAGCTTAGCAAAGATGAAATGTCAGAAATGGGGACGGAGAGGGAGAGAAACTCCGCATCTCTCCGATGACCACGAAGGGCAGAAACGTCTTTGCAGACTTGCTCTGCTTAGTCCAAGGACACTCAGAAGCCACACCTCCAACCCCATCTGGTGTTTCTTCCGGCGTCCCAAGAACGCCCCTCCAGTCCGGGTTTGTCTCTTTTCCTTCAGACACTCTGACGTACCCTCTGCATTCCCAAGAGCCAAGATAACGTCAAGATTTGGTCCTGGGCCCAGGCCACCGATTTCTGCACTTGGATCCGAAGACAGCGCCCAGGCCACGTCCCAGCACTGGTGTGCACTGTGGCTCCTGACGCTGTTTGAACTCTTCGTGGACACCCTCGGAGGAGGCACAGACTCCTCAGGCCCACGCAGGCCTCACCGTTCTGTTACCCTGCAGCCAATTTAACTCGCCGCCCACCAGAGCCCCGTGCGGGGTTCGGCGTGTGACTCAGGGTGTGGGAATGAGGTACAACGGTATAGGACACACACACATGGACAGTCCTTGAACTCACAACAGCCAGATTCCAACTCTGCTCGCCTGCTACTTTCCAGGCAAGACCTTCCGGTAGGTGTCCACTGTGATTCTCGGGGCCCTTGTCTATAAATACACCTGCTCGGCCCCCCTCACAGACAGCCAGCTGTGGTGCCCTTCACGGGGTTGGTGGAGTCAGAATTAAAGGACAAGGTTTATAAAGTTATCCAGCCCTGAGGATAGTCATTCGCACAGGTCAGGAGCCAGAAAGGACCTCGCAGACGTGCTGTGACGGGAAGCAGAGGCAGACACCCCACTGCGCCCACAGGCTGACCCGGCATACAGGCCGGAGGGGTGCAGGGGGCGGGGGAGGTGCCACCCCTGAATCTCCTCTCGCAGGCGGCAGGAGGGAGAAAGCTGAGAGTTAAAGTTTCTCCCTGGTCAGCGATGGCCATAGGAGCCATCCTGCGCTGATGCAGTTCTGAAGATCAGAAACGCAACTGAGACAGATGTCAGTGTTTTCTTAGATTTTACAAGACCCCAGATGGCACACAACTTTAACCCAGAGTATTTGCAGTAACACAAACAGCAGCAGTGACAGGCATGCACCACGGACACCCAGCCACACTGAACAGCACCAGGCCGTGCACCGAGAGCTCCGCCCCAGGGAGACTGACGGGGGGAGGTGGGGGGGTGTTGTCTGGAGGGCAAAATGGGACCTGCACCCCTGCCACCCCCCTGCACAGTCCAAACACCGCGCACTGAAAGCAGCCGGCCAGCGGCGCACTCCGGCAGAGCTTACTAAGTGGACGTCGAGCCCTGCAGCGGCACGGGAGTGGCATCAGGGGCTGGCCTGCTGGCCTGTGGGAAGGACGTGAAGCTTTGGTCCCAAAAAAGGTCACCTTCATCGTGTGGCTCCGAGGAGAGTCAGGCCAAACGAACGTGAAAATCGCACCCCTTCCACAGGCAAATGTGTCCTCAGTACCTACTTTCTTTGGGATAAACTGACAGATTCTGTGGACCTACTATGTGGGAGTCACTCAGTGGTGTGTAATAGCGCAAACATCCCTCAGAGGGCCGAGGTCAATTCAGAACGACCTGCCTGGGACCCAAACCCGTGGGGTTGGGGGACATCTCCTCCCCAGTCAGCACTTCACTGCCCCGTGCCCAGCACACGAATGCTTGCGGACTGGAAAGCACAGCGTGACCAGTTTCGGGGTTTTCTTGGGGGCAGGGGGGCAGGACCTTTAAAGAAAAACAACACAACATCCCTGACTTCAGGGAGCTGCAGGCCTCGTTGGGTAGAGAAGAAATCACAAAAGACAAGTGAAGCCCAGCTTGACCATCACCCTGCCCCCACGGAGAGCCAGACGCCCCAGGACAACACTCCCAAGTGACCCTGCCCGCTGGGCCGGCCTTCCCTTCCCGAAGTTGTGGCAGCCCCGCCTGGCACGTCATTGGTCATCCAGTCTGAAGATGGGGCTGAGTGGAACTGGACCATCCGGGACACCCAGCAGGAGCGTCCCCGGGCAGAGACGGCACTGTGACATGGGCCAGAGCACCAGGAACCCAGGCTCCAGGGCAGACTGCCCACTAATCAGCTCGCCATCAGTCTACACAAGTCCCTTCACCTCTCGGACTCCTACAGAGTGAGCGGACAGGCCCTGAATGACCTCGTGTGCTCCCCCAGTGCACAATGCCACCCTTCCAACACGGATGAAAGTAACCCAGTCACTGCTCCATGCACACGAGCCTCTGCTGGGCCACTGCGAACCGCACCGTGGCGCCATCCAGAGTCGACGCTAAAGGCATCAGGCGAGCTCCTGGTGCCTCTGCTGCCTGTCTCATCACTGAAAAGGCAAACGGGGATTGTGTTTTATTAGATGTCAGCACGGCGTACACGAAATGAAATAACCCCGCCCCCGGTGCTTGGTACCCCCTCTCTGCCAAACGTCAGCTCTCACTGACGCCCCACCACCTTCCAAACCTCCCCACTCGTTCGTCCTCAGGTCCTGACTCTTGAATTCACTGTTTTAAATCCAAGAACCGCACCCCGTCACAGCGTGCCAGCAGTAATCAACACCCTTCACGTCACCACACCACTTCACATGGTCCCCACGACCGGTCCGCAACACACGGACTGCCCGCTGTTCCTCCATAATGAGGCGGCCCAGCGCGTCTCAGCCGAAATTCGAGCTCCCAGCTCTCCGTGCACTCCTCCACACTCTCACTGCTCTGCTGGAGTTCCCAACATCTTCGGTTGCAGAACCCTTCTCCGGAAAAGAACGTACGGGAAACTCAATGTAGAAAGCACACACTAGCAACAGGCTATTGGAACATGCGATGCGCGAGCAAGCACATGCATATGAACATCTCATGACCATGTCAGCCAATGGAAACAGTCATGAGCCTGGTAAACACTGGAAATCTGACCTCTGAGGTAGCCTGGCAGTTCCCCAGGCTCGCAGCCCACGCAGTCCTGTGCTGGCTGGCTCGCACGGGCCCCACATGGCTGGCCGGCGGAGGGTTTCCGACGTGTTTCCTTGGACTGTTACCTAATCCTGTCTGTTACGTAATCCCGTCACACGGACCCAGACGCTGGAAAGGAGGCGAGCAGGCGGCCGTGAAACTAAGGAAAGGCGCCCAGACTTACAGTGCGGGCTCCGCTCACCTGGACTACAAAGCGGGGCGCCACGACGCGCGTTCACTTGCTGTTGCCCAGCCGACCGGGCTCCGGCCAGACCACATCCACGCACACGCTCCCGAGCTGCCTCACACGCCACGGAGCCGCAAACAGCGCATGCGCATACACACACACACACACACACACACACACACACACACACAGGGGTTGCCGGGGCGTCACAGAGCCTCAGGCGCGTGCATGTGCGAGCGTAGTCACATGGTCTTCTATAGCACTGGATGCAAGTAGGGCCCACAAGCCCGAATTTTTTTTTTTTTTTTGCAAAGATGATCATTGAAGACCTGTAACTTCTAAAATTAATGACAGAGTTAGAAGAAGTTTCAATACATGCTCCCAGATGGCAGGGTGGTCTTCACCTTGAAGTTTACCCAAAAGACATTGACCCAGAAACACGAGTCGATGTCTTCCCGGTTTGGTATCTCCCAGTCCATGAGACGTGGGACATGATGCCTCTTGAGGAGGTTATTTTGGCCCATGTTTAACTAGTTTAAATTCTATACGAAAAGACAGATTCACATAGAGCGTCCCCACGAACACTGCCGAGGTGCAGCTGGGGCTGGCCCTGCTGGGACACGAGGGTTGCATGACCCTGAGCGCCCAAGAGGCCATCAAGATGACTCGGGCTCCTTCGGCGAGCCAGCAGCCTTGCGCGCCTGGCCGCGGCGCCACCTCGCGAGGAGGAGGCCACAGCAACATGGCCCTGAGTGTTTCCTAAAAGCTCCCTTCTGAGACGCAGTGCTAATGTGATGTTTTGTAGGTGTGCAATGTCTTACCAAGTATCAAAAATAAAACAGCGGAGTGATAGGTTCCAAAGATTTTCTTAAATAATATATAGTTTTGGTGCTGAGTAATTTATTAACACAACTATTAATGCCTGAGATGTTTTTGTCAAGTTTTGCAAAAATGCCGTAAGTGTTTAAGATGCCATCCACACAGGCAAGCGGCCAGGAGAAAGCAGCTCCATTACCGAGGACTTTATGGAATATTTATAAGATCCAATTTAAAACAATTCCAGGCAGTCAGCCAAAGTGCAAGACAGTTGCTTCATTTTTATCATTTCGGCTTTTTATGTAATTCAACAACACAGAAAACGAAGGGCATCTGAATAATTTTAGGGGCCTGATAACACTTTTCTTGAGATTGTTCAGCAGACTCACAGATTTATTTTCTCTAGTTACCCGTGTCTTTCCCGAGGAGCCCTGAGAAGTCTTCAGAACTCAGTTTTGCCACAAACACGGCTAGTCCCTGATGGGTTTTCCATCTAAGCTTTCGCTCTGGGAGGACAGAGAGGGCTGCACGGAGCAGACCGCCAGCAGCCGAGGGAGGGCTCCAACCACGCACGGGGCGATCACAGACCGAAGGTGTGCACACGCCCGCACACACCACCCCCGAGTCCCCGGTGAGGGGGCTCTCTCCCCTAGCTGGGGTCTCTAGCCTCATCCTCGTCAGTGTGCTGGAAGTAGCAAGTCCCCAAGCGGCAGGCACACTTGACTGAGCAGGGGACACATGAATGCCAATGATTTTGGTAGGAATCGAGTTTTCATTGAGAAAGTACAGATGAAATGAACTGTACAAAGTAACTTTTCTTTAATGCAGACGCACTCACTCCAGGCCAGGTGAAGGGGTGTCCTTTACCATAAAAAA
>PVJI01021549.1:0-26867 GCA_004026765.1 Micronycteris hirsuta
CTGGAAAGAAGTATACCAAGTCATGAAAGGCAAGGGCCTACATCCAAGAATACTGTATCTAGCAAAACTTTCATTTAGAATGGAAGGGCAGATAAAGTGCTTCTCAGATAAGGTCAAGTTCAAGGAGTTCATCATCACCCAGCCCTTATTATATGAAATGTTAAAGGGATTTATCTAAGAAAAAGAAGATAAAAAATATGAACAGTAAAATGACAGCAAACTCACAGTTGTTAACAACCACACCGAAACAAAAGCAAAAGCAAACTAAGCAAACAACTAGAACAGGAACAGAACCACAGAAATGGAGATCACATGGAGGGTTATCAACAGGGGAGTGGGAGGGGGAGAGGGGGGAAAAGGTACAGAGAATAAGTAGCATAAATGGTAGGTAGAAAACAGAGAGGGGGAGGTTAAGAATAGTATAGGAAATGCAGAAGCCAAAGAACTCACATGTATGACCCCTGGACACAAACTAAAGGCAGGGAATGTGGGTGGGGGGTGAATGCAGGGTGGAAGGGAATAAAGGGGGGAAAACGGGACAACTGTAATAGCATAATCAATAAAATATATTAAAAAAGAAATATAAGGGAAAAGAAATAAATGTAGAAAATAAAAGAGGTTTAGATAAACATTTTATATTAAATTTGAATATATGAAGCCTTAAATATATCTACTTCCTAGCTTTGTTCACTTGAAAGCACTTGCAGGTAATGACATTTAGGTGTAATGAGCTCACTCATTGCCCAGATCTTGATGTGAACATCGTTTTCCACCAAGAAGGAACAAGACTCCTTGGAGAATGGCTGAATCTAGGCTTGGGGAAGAAAAACTAAGAAACGAATCAGAAAAATTTTATTTCCTTGCTAGACAGCAAGGAAAAACTCAAAAAACCAATGTTTTTTTTATAGTAAGGATACAGGATCCATCTTAATGGGACTTTCTCTAGACAAATTTGGGACCATTTGGACATCAAAAAGAATAAAGTAAATGATTATGACACATTACATAAAAAGAAACTCATGAGATCATAGTAATAAGAGGGAGAAGGCGGAGGAAAGGAAGAAAAGAGCATGAGGGAAAGAGAAATGGAGAGACAAGAAAGAGAAAATTGAGAGCAGGAGAGAGAGAGGGAGAAAGAGAGGGAAAGATTAAGAGATGGAGAGAAGGAGAGGGAGAGAGACAGAGAGAGAGAGAGAAGGAAAAGAGTGAAAGGAAAGCTCGTCTTCACGGAACACTAGCTGATAAATATAGAAAGAAGCATAGAATTAGATGGTGCCTGTAACCCAACATAGTGATGGAGACGGTAGGGATCTTCAAACGGCTACTAAAATACTTAGGGGAGAGGTTTAGGGGAACAGTTGATTCATATAGTGTCCCATTACTACTCCACAGATTACTAAGGACAAAGGAAGAGAAAATGTACCTTCACTCTGGAGACATCTGCCGTCACCACCCTAATTAGCCATCTCAAACTTACCATCACAAGTACTGGGACAGTCTGATACTATCTGGCTCCTTGTGTAATGCAGCATAAAGAACACAACATTGCCTGTGAGGTGTTCTTGCCAAAGATGCTTAACCTGAATGAGATTAAGTTGCCAGACCTAGTTTTCAGTGTACGGGAAGGAAATAATGGGAACGTGATACATTTCACTGTGAGGAAACAGCCTTGTCCAGAACATGTAAAATGTTCTATAAAATAACTGGATTCCTCAAAAAGTCAATGTAAAAAAGATTTTAAAAGAAAACAGAGAAAGATGAGCACTACTCAATACTTTAAAATTTTAAAGGCTAAAAACATAAAAAGTACAAGAATTGGTACAATTATAGAAATATGAATATGAACTAGATTATATGAAATTGTGGTCATTTTCTTAGGTGTGATTATGATATTGTGATTATGTATAAGAATGTCCTTATTCTAACATGCATAGTGAAGTATTCAGTGACAGAATGTAACGACTGTCTGCCACTTAATTTAAGTGATTTCACAACAACAGTATTTATATATATATATATATATATATATATATATATATATATATATATATTCCCTCTGCATTTCCTCTGTAGATGGATAGATAGACAGATAGCAGTAGAGGCAGAAAGATAAAGATAAATGTGGCTTAATGTTGACAATTGGTGGATCTGGGTGTTAATTCAATTCTTTTATCTTTTCTATAGACGAACTTTTTTTTGCTTCAAAATACAAACTTAGGAGAAAATGCCTGACTATAAAACTTACGATCTGGAAGGGTCTTTGGATTTTTATCTTCTAAATGTGTCATTTGTAAATTGTAAAATTAAAACCCAAAGAGATTAAGTAGCTTGCTCAGGTCACAGAGTCACTTATCAAGCAAGAGAGCTCAGCTTCTTATTTCTACTAGTCTTTGCTGTCTCTTGTGAAAGTTAACCTTGCTTTGCTGGCATGTAAAAATTTTAATCTCCCTAGTAATCCATTGGCTTTTCCATACCAAAAAGGCTTGGGGGAGGCAGGGCACACACGAGGCCTTGACGTTGGTCCCCTGTCTCTCTTCGGGGCTGTGGTTTCTCTGGCTCATTAGCCCTTTGCGTCTGCACTGCAGGATGCCTTGGTGCTCTGTATAATCAATCCCCCACACTCAGTTCCCATCACAGCCGCCAGGGTTTTACTGTCTCCTCCTTTCATTATCTTGGTGCCACTTTCACTGAGCTGGTCTCAGCAGTTTTTTTCATGTTCTCAGGCTATTTCTTTTTTAAGATTTTATTTATTTACTTCTAGAGAGAGCGGAAGGGAGGAGAACAAGAAGGAGAGAAACATGAATGCGTGGTTGCCTCTCGCACCCCCAGCTGGGGACCTGGTCCACAACCTAGGCATGTGCCCTGGCTGGGAATTGAACCAGTGACCCTTTGGTTCACAGGCCGGCACTCAATCCACTGAGCCACACCAGCCAGGGCTCAGACCGATTTTTTAAAATAAACTTCTTTGCATTATTGAAACAAACCCTAACATAGCCAAGCCAACATATTCACACCTTGACCATGCTAACTGGAAACCTCAGTTTGAAACAAAAGTCTACACTCAAAGCAGTAACATCCCCCAGTCTCCAAAGGGATATCTTGGAATACTCCAGCCAATAAATTAAACCACCATGCTGAGTTTCCCTAAGAATAGTTCGTAAGTAGCGAAACAATAAGAAATAAATATGTTGCCCAATCAGCCCTCTTACCCCAAAGGAAATGATAGAGATGTTCAATGGAAATAGAGAAGTGAGAACAACTCCAAAATCTTGAAGGCAGGATTGAACTTTTCTGCTATTTCCCTCCCATTCCCTTGACCTTGCCTTTTTTTTCATTTTAACATTTTTTTTTCTTTTTCCTATTCTAATGTGCTTGCAATTTATTTTTCTTCTTTGACTGGAACAAAAATGGTTTTCCTTCTTAATGTGTATTAGCAGTTTGGTATAAAAATTTCTAGATACTTAACCTCTTCCCACCCCCCCCCAATTGTTGCTTACAATGAACCTCTTTTCAATAAATATCTAATGAAGGTAGATGTTAAATAAAAATGAATGTTACATACAAAGTTGAGAAATGCTATCTTCTACCTTGTAAAGAGAAAAATATATCTGTGTGGAACGTAAAAGTATAATGTATAGCCGAGCTGGGAGACTGTGACATCAGATGTAGAGTGGGCAGGAAAATCTAAAGTCATCAGGGAAAGTTTGAGCATATTCTAGATGTTGCAAAATAATGCCCAGAGCTTCAACGTGTTTGCTGAGTAAGGCCCTTGGAAAAACAGCCCTATGGGTTTACATTATCAGCACATTCCCTCCAAAGGAGAGAGAATTTCTTCTCCCGAGTTTGTGGGGCTGTTTCTCAGTTCCAGAATGTTGTGTGCCTGCATATGGAGCTCTAGAATTAGCTTTAAAAGCAGGCACAACAAGCTGCTGGCCTGGATTTTATTTGGTCTGTGCAGTATTTTTAAAAATCAGAAATTTGCACATAAAAACCCTGATTTCCAACTTCTCTTGACATATTGGAAAATCTGGCAGCACTGGGCTTGAATCTCCTCTTGGCGACGGGAGGTTGTCTCCCGTGGCTCTGCACTCGCGCTTGGCCGCGGTCCCTGGAAGTGCTGGTTGCCGCGCATGCAGACAGCTGCACTTAAACGGCTGGCTCCTGCAAGCGTCTGAGTTGGAGACCCATGCTTCAATCCATTTGGATAAAACAATTTGTTTTTGACAAACGTAGGTATTTACATCTATTAAGGCATGTTGCATTACATCATTTTATTTAATCCTCCCAACGACCCTTTGAAATAAGTGTAATTATTTATAAGCACTTTGAAGCTACGATTCTGAATCTTGGTGACACTGTGGAACTTACCCACGGTCACATAGTTTGTAAGGAGCAGAGACGGGATCCAAACCCCACGGCTCAGCTGTCAGATAACTGAGGAAAAGTGAACGTTGAGTCACAATTATCTGCAGCTGATTTCCTTGCAGAGCAGAAAAGCAACAGGGCAGCATCAAGAGGACCACAGGTCAAAGACCCAGAATTAAGGTTGTGAATACAGGCTTTGTCCTCCCTCCCACACTCCTGAGGATCTTACCACTTAGTATTAGTTGGTAACTTTGGGAAATCACCTTTCCTCTCTTGACCCAAGTTTCACAATCTATAAAATGAGGGTGGTGGGGGTGGGAGCAGCGAATGAGGAGACCTCTAAAAGCCTGGACCTTCGGTTCTACTCTTCGGTACTGAACCTGAGCAAGAACTTGTTTCTTTTCTTTGGCTCCCTCTGCTGGACATGGAGCAAGAGAACACATTTGTTGCCCAAGCTATTTCATAGTTAATTCGATTATTTGTGGAGGGCTTGCCCTAGACAAGGTCATGGTGGGCTCCTGGTTACGAGTCACTTTCTGACCACCACTGAGAAGAGCAAAAGAAGTGAAGGTCTAAAGGAACTCAAGGTTTTTTTGTATACATGGAAATCAGACTCAGAAAACACTATAGTAATGATCATGAAAATAATGAAAGCTAATATTAAGTACAAAAGGCCAGGAAATAAAATATCTAAGGTACTTTATCTATTTTCCTGTCCATTGTGTCCTTAATGTAACCATAACAAAGTTGTTTATTATCCTGACTTTGCACTGGGAAGGAGGTGAGAATCCAATCCCCCTCCTTTTCTAGATAAGGACATTGAGGCCCAGGGACACTAAGTGACCCACAGTCATAGCAGCTGACTGTTGGCAGAGCGAAGACTAGACACTACTCCAGAAATCTTTTTATTCCTTCATCTAGCTTCTCCAATTTAAAATCTGGCTGAGGAGACAGGACTCACACCAAGAAATAACTAACAGAAGGAGGCACGTAATTAGAGGCTGAGATTTCAGGAATTGAAAGGGGCCTTAGCGGCCATCTAGCAGGACTTTCTGCTGGGACAGAAACTTCTCTGTGTGCCCCCAGATGAGCGGGAACTCAGCAGTTGTGTTGAAACCTAGTCTAGTCCTCATTTTGTTCCCGGAGATATACAGGATACAGTTAAGCCCTCTTCTCTACCTCGTCCTCCAAGAATTTGAAAACAACTCTTGTAAACCTATAAAACATCACGTCTATGATAAAATTCCCAAGTTTACTTAACTCTTCCACACTATACAAGAATTTTAGAATATAATTCATAATAATGCTGGTTGTCCTCCTCTGATGGCCTCCAAAGATGGCCTCCAAAAAGTGACACCTCCTGGCACTCCTGTTCTTATGTACTCTGCCCCACACCGAATTTGGGCTCTTCCTTGACCTACATGGACTAGGCAGAGTGACTGTACCAGTTTTGGTCCAGAACCTCAAAAAAGCCTAACAGGTTTTCTCTTCGTGCTCTTGAGAGCTAGCCACTATGCAGGCTTAGCTACCCTGCTGGAGAGGAAAGCCTTGGAGGACGAGACGCCACACGGAGAACTGAGATGTCAGCTCTGTTGAGTGGAGCAGCCATCCTGATGTCCTGCCCGTGGCTGCAGCTGCAGCAGAGGTTCCCAGCAAAGCCAACGAACACTCAGCAGAGCCCAACCAACACACAAAATCATGAGACACAAGAATAAAATTTTTTGAAGCTACTAAATCTGAGTTGTTATACAGCAAGAGATAACTTGAAATAACCCACTTGAACATATTCCCAGAACCAAAACTGATCTGTCTCGTGCTCAGGATGGAAGGAATAGTGCCTCTGTTTATCCTGACACTATTAACACTGTCCTGGCTTTAATTTATGCTGAGCAATCCTATCATTAAATTGAATGTGCAGCCAACTATAAATCCCTGGCATTTGTCATGGAATGACTGTTTGGCTCCTTCTTTCCAATGGTTTCCTAAATGGCATTATGAACCTAAATAAAGGATTTTCACATATTTTTTTTCTTCATAATTTCATCTTGTCTGCTGTGACACCATTCCAGCTTGATGAAATTTTTAGAACTATTTGAGTTCTGCCATCTAAATATTATAATTATCCCTCATGTTCTCTGCAACTTGGCAAACATGTCATACATCTTTTATCAACATCACTGATAGAATCGCTGAGTAGGACCAGACAAAGTCAGTCTTTTAGCAGCAGGGCACTAAAGATCTCCTTCTGAGTAAGTTTAGATACATTGAGAACCATTTTTAGAAAATGACCATTCTAGCTAAACAATCTATTCAAAATCTGTCATCCAATATAATCGTTATCCCTGTTTTCCCTGCAATTTGACAAACATGCCATACATATTTTATTCAAATCATTGATAAAATTGTTGAATTGGGACCAGGCAAATTCAGAATGCTAGTCAGGTTTGCTCTATTGATTGAATAACACTTTTAGAAAATGATAATTCCAGTTATAAATCTGTTTAATCTGTTGTCTACCACACTGCTTTCCTTGTTTTGATTCCCGTGACATTGCAGAGAATCTGCCTTGCTGATGTCAAGGAATATTTAGTCTCTAGTTTTTCTGGGTAAAATGTTCCAATAAAATGGTTTAAATTTCGTCTTGCACAACTGGCTGCACGGGGCAGTCAGTGAACTCATGGGGTCCAGTGAGCACCACTTTGCTGACTACACAATCAGGAATGGTCTCTTTTAAATTTGATCAGCACAGGCTTGGCAGTCCAATACACCTTCTCTGAGCTTCAGTTTCTTCATCTGTAAAATCAGAATAGTAATACTTTCTTCATGGGTTTGATGTGACCGTTCAAATGCAATGATGTGTGCAAAGCACCTAGCACAGTGCCCAGCACGTAGTAACTCAGCACATGCTGGGCTTCATTCTCGTTACGGTCTTATTGCAATGATGAGCTGTTACTCAACCTGTGGTTTCTATATTTGACCTCTTTCTTTTCACTTTTCTGAAAATTTGAATGACACAGGCCTCTCCCTAATCTTATGGCACTGTGTCAAAGAATATAGCAAAAATAAATAGGGCTGCTTCCTATCTGCCTCTGTTGACATTAACCGTCTTCCCAAAGCTGTGGGCATATCCCTTTTTTCGCTCTTCATGCTCCGAACATTGATTAAAATGTGTCCCCTACCCCATGCCCAACTTACAGCTTTTGTGACCCTAGCATATTTCACAGGGCTCAACCCACGGGGGCTCCAGCTGCCATCAGACAGACCCTTGGGTAACTATGTTCCTGCTGTATTTTGCATTGGTCTGTCATCACCAGGAGTGAGGTGGGTGAGATTCAGACATTATTTAGCTCCGTCAAGACCTAAGGAGGTAGGAGACCATTCAATATTAAAAAGTCATGGGAGCAAGACTTGGAGAAGCAGGAGAGCATCCTAGTTATGGAGAACTAGGCCACCAGGAAAAGAAATGGAACAAAAAAATTATAGTCACAGGGACCTGGGTCATAGAACCACGCACAAGCCTAACATATTAAGATACCAGAAAGTATCTGAATAAGAAACCCAGGGCTTCTTACATCCCTCTTCGAAAGTGGTGGTGCCAGAGGCTGGGGCTGAGTTGAGCCCATTAGGTAGTATTAGGTGGTCCCAGCAGCGGGGGTTCCTGTGCTGCTTCAGCACAGAGCCAAGCAAGGTGCTCGGATACAAGAGAGTTTCCAAGGTTCCTGACCCTTGCTCTTCCCATCTGCTTCTTCCAGCTGGTCCTGAATTAAATCCCGGAGAGCCTTTCTCTGACCGATTTCTGGGTTTTCTGAGAGATGACCTTATTGTAAGTCCAGTAAGAAACTACTCGGTGCCTTTCTTCCTGCGGGATGACAATATTTGATGATAACTGAGTGGGATCAAGGTCACTGGTGACTCTCTGAGTACTCAAAATGTCAATGTAAGGCTAGAATAGATCCTACAAGAATGGAGAGAGGCAGCATTGGGTTATACTTCACAACACGGTCATTTTTAACCTGCTTTAATGCCCTGAGGGAATGACACTGGTTATAATTTTCTGGCTGTCTGTAGCATCACGATGTCCTTAAATGTCACTTAAAAGCCATTAAGATTTTTGCCATTTTTAATCTTTTAAAACTAAAAAAAATATATATAAAAGATTTTGTTTTGAAGGAGATGGAGAACCAAACCCCGCCACAATCTACCTCCTGGAGACAATCTGCTAACATTTTGGAGTGCATCTGAGCCACCTTCTTCCCATCCTCCTCTCCTCCCGCCCACTTCCTTTCCATCCTCCCCCTTCTCTGTCTCTCTTTGGACCTCAAGTTCAGAGAGTTATTTATCCTTCTCCATCATAGCACATTATCAAGATTTGCATGTCCTTGGCTTTGCTTCTATTTCATTCTACTATTTTCCTTATTCATCCTGGGTTTTTATTTTCTGTCCCCGCTCCTACAACTGGTAGCTATTCTAAGATGCTATATTTTTGCATTTTCATGCATTATTGAAGAATATATTATATTTATGTGTTTTCAGTTTACATAAATGATACTTGGTCTGGGTCTTGTTCTGTTTCTCACTTTCTATTTTTAACTCAACACCATTTATATACTATTTATAAGATCTATTTATAGCGTGGGATGCTTATCTGGCTCATTGCTGCTAACTGCTGCATGGTGTTTGATGGTATGTATCCACCACATTTCAATGATCAGTTTCCCTAGTGATGGACATTTAGGTTGTTTTTAACACCCTGCTGTCAAAACAGCAATAAATGTCCCCATGCGTACACCACGATGGCTCTGATGGTCGGAAGTACACAGACAGGAGGGAGATTTCTGAGTCATCGAGATACACATATTTAGTATCACTAAGTGCTTCCATATTGCTCTTAAAATGGTCATATGTTCTTTTTTATTGAGAAATGATTCATGTACGATAAAATTTGCTCTTTTAAAGGTATATAATTCAGTGGGTTTTAGATCATTCACAGAACTGTGCATGTAATTCCAGAACAGTTTCAGCACCTCCAAAAGAAACCTGGTAACTATTAGCAGTCATTCCCCATTTCCTCTCCCCCTGGCCCATCAGCCAGGGGCTGAAAGTCTGCTTTCTGTCTCTATAGATTTGTCTATTTTGGACATTTCATATAAATGGAATTATACTACGTGTGGCCTTTTGTATCTGGTTTCTCACACTTGGAAAATTGTTTTCAAGGAATATACCTCATTCCTTTTGGCTACTGAATAATATTCCATTGTTTATTTATTTATCCACTCATCAGATGATGGAATTTGGGCTGTTTTTTAGGCTATTGAGAATAAAGTGGCTACGAGCATTCATGTGCAAGTTTTTGCATGGGTACATGTTTTCAATTCTTTTGAATATGCACCTAAGCATGAAACTGCTAGGTCATATGGTAACTGTTTAATTATTAGGACTGTTTTCCCAAGTAGCTGCACTATTTTATATTCCTACCAGCAATATAGAAAGGATCTAATTTCTATATATCCTTATCAATGTTTGTTAATGTCTCTTTTTTATTTTAGCCATCCAGCTAGGTGGGAAGTAGCATTTCATTGTGGTTTTGATTTGCATCTCCTAAAGACTAATTATTTTGAGTATATTTCTATGTGCTTATTGGCCATTTACACATGTTCTTTGGGGAAATGTCTATTTAAGGCCTTTGCTCATTTTAAAATTGGGTTATTTGTCCTTTTATTGTTGAGTTGTGATAGTTCATTTTATATCATGGATACAGGCTCCTTATCAGATATATAATTGCAAATATTTTCACCCATTCTGTAGACTTTTTTCACTTTCTTTTTTTTTTTTAAGATTTTATTTATTTATTTTTAGAGAGAGGAGAAGGGAGGGAGAAAGAGAGGGAGAAACATCAATGTATGGTTGCCTCTCACATGGCCCTCACTGGGGACCTGGCCCGCAACCCAGGCATGTGCCCTGACTGGGAATCGAACCGGTGACCCTTTGGTTCCCAGCCTGCACTCAATCCACTGAGCTACACCAGCCAGGGCTTTTTTCACTTTCTTGACTGTGTTTTCAAAACACAACATTTAGTTTTCAGGAAGTTCAATTTATTTTTTCTTTTGTTAATTATGCTTTTGGTGTAAAACATTGTCTAATCCTAAAGTTCATAAAGATTTATGCCTATGTTTTCTTTTAAGAGTTTTATAGCTTTAGCTCTTACATTTAAATCTTTGATATATTATGAATTAATTTTTGTATATGTTTTAGGGTATGGAATTAATCCAAATTCAATCTTATGCAAGTGGATATCCAGCTGTTCCAGTGCCATTTGTTGAAAAGGTGATCGAATTATCTTTACACCCTTGTTAAAAACCAGTCTACTGCTCATATGAAGGCTTACTTCAGGACTCTCAGTTCTATTCCATTGCTACGTGTCTCTCTCATCTACACGATCTTGATTACTACTGCTTCTTACTGAGTTGTAAAACTGGGAAGTGAAAGTCCTCTAACCTTGTTCTTTTTCAAGACTGTTTTGGGAGTGTTTGGGAGGGTTATTATCTCTATTAGTTTGCTATGGCTTCTGCAACAAATTATCACCAATCCAGTGGCTTCAAACAACAAAGTTTTATTAACTTACAGTTCTGTGGGTCAGAAATTCCACATGGATTCACCAAAACCAAAGCACTGCAATCCATGAACTAAGCATGGTCCTATGTAGTTTCTTTCATCAGAGTCTATGAAGAGAATTGTTGTTCACCACACTGTTGTCCTTGGGGCGGAGGGGGGGGGCAAGTAGGGATAGAAGAGGTCATAGGGGAGATGAAAAAATAAAATAAAATTAAAAGAAGACTTACATGAACTTTGGTGCCAGCCCACCAAAAGGCCACATGAATGTCAACCTCATTAGAGTTTTGCCTTTGGAAATAACAACATCATCATCATTATCAACAACAATAACAAATGATGATGATGATGATGATAATGATGATGATGATGATAAAGAGAATAGGCAAAAGAAGAGATAATTATCAAATCTAAGTCAGTCACACAAATTGGATTAATTGTCAGCAAATGTACATCCCCGGAGAATTCTCTTCATCAGTTTTTGTTTTTTTTTAATGTTGCCAAAGCAGATATATAGCTGAGTTCATAAATGTGAGATGATGATGGAATTAGCTGACACTTATGAAGAGGGAAGTTAATACCCGGCGCCACGTTCAGTGATCCACAGACATTTTCTTCATAGTTTCAACAACCAATAGAGAGCACATGCCAGTACCATTCCCACTTCGTGGATGAAGAGACTGAGGATTAGCGGGTCTCAGCTCTTCAGCAGTGAATCAGGGTTCAGTGTGGCTGTCTCCAGACCCTGACCTCTTCAGCACTAGCCACACAGCCTCCAACCCGTGTTCGCGGACTCCCTTCATGGTCTTGTTCAGTGGTTCAGCAACAGAACACCTATGCCCTACCCTTGGCCCCGGCTAAGATTAGGCTCCCATATGGGCAGTGCAAGGTCTGCTCTTTCCTGGTTCCACAAAGGTCTTTTTGGCTCTGTTGTTGATTAGATGAGAATCTTATTCTCAGAGTATCACCAGCGATTGGCCAGCTGAGGGCCATGGAAACCCCCTTTCAGTAGAGGCAATTTCCTTCAGGCAAAGGTTGAAACTTATTGTGCCACTTTTTATTTGCTTTTATTTCCAAAAGCCTGAAGTCTTTGGGTAAAAAAGTATAAATAGGAAGTGTCAAACAAATACCACTTCTAAAGATTATAGGAGCTCAGACGTTTTTAGGTTTTCACTTACCTCAGTGAGCCACAGTGTCTCACAGAGCGATGCAGGGCTATTCTGTTCACAGTGCATTTTAGCTTTTAAAATGTGAGCACTTTGCAGAGTATGCATTTTTGATAGAACAATAGATACTAATGATCTTTTCCACAATTTCACTTAAATTCAAGAATTCCTCCCTGCCTAAACATAATTTTACTCCTGCCAGATGGCTACTTTTAGTAACAGGAGGCAAATGCATTTTCCTTTTGGTGTAAAAATGAAAATATTTTGCAAAAATCTTATAGAGTACTTTGACACAAAGGTGCAAAACACAGGTATCAAGTGCTACAAAACCCCGACGTTCCCCCGAGGAATCGGACTTCAGAGTAAACCACCTGTCTGCCGTAGTCACGGAGTCCACGCTGTTATCGGCTGGAATTAAAGGGCAGTCTCAATGGCAACATATATTGTGACTGCATTTTGAAGATATTAAGAAACTATTGATGATTATTGTGTGCGATATAAATATTTTTAAAGAATTCTTATCTTTTAGATACACATGTTAAATATTCATGAATACAATGATATCACATCTGGGATTTGCTTCAAAAGATAATCCCAGGGAAGTAGTGAGGCAGAGAGGGGAGCACAGGGGAAACAATGTTGGCCATGCATTGGTGCTGTTGCAGCTGGGTGGACAGTGCTTTACAGTATTGCACTCCCACTCTGCTCTTCTCTGCTGCGTGTAGTCACTGGCACAGTGGTGGGAAGTGTGCGGGTCTTGACTCCGGTTGTAGGGTGACTACTCTTCCCGCCTTTAGCACGGACTTCAAACATCTCAGAAAATGCTTGAGTCCCAGGCAAACTAGGACCGTTGGTCACTCCACTTAGGCATGCTATTTGCACTCCACCTCTGCCACTGTTCACTCTGGAACTTGGTGCAGATCATTCAGGCCTCTAAGCCGCAGTTTTCTAATCTCTAAATGGGGATAATAATCTACTTGCTGGGCTCCTTGAAGCATCTGATCAGATACAAGATGTGAAAGTGCTTTGTAAACTGTGAGATACTCCACAAGAATTATGTGTTAATAATGTAGCACAGGGTCTCTGTTGCTTATGGTGCCCAGGGCCCAGGACCCCCTTGCTTTCTTCTCAGGAGGTTAGGAAATCCCCTTTTCTATTCGGTGCTTCACAAGGACGGAGGGGCCATCCCTCCTTGGGGATGGAGGATCCCCAAGGCCTTGGGCCTGGCCTCTGGAGTATTCCTCACAACCTCCAGGACTCCCAGAGCTCTCTTCTGTTTTCACCCCCACCTTGGGTTTCAGTCTTCCCTGGATCCTATTTCTTGAGACCCTACAGGCAGGGAATTGAGGACCATGAGGAAAGAGGCCTCTGTATGACTGGGCTCCAGACACCAGGGGGCGCGCCAGAGAGAAGAAGCAGGAGGCAGGGTCAACTTACTATTCATTCCGCAGGAAGCCTACGGCTCATTATATTTTCAGTAGCTCACAAAAATGTTTTAATCATTTCTAACATGATATGAAAAAATAATATAATAGAGCCTATCATCAGTACAGTCATAAAATATAATTTATAATTTGCACGCGCATGTGTGTGTGTTGGGGGGGGGCCTCGGTGGTGAGTGGGGGAGAAGGTCCCAAAAAAGCAGAGGTGCCTAAAGCCCCCAAAAGACATAATGTAGCCCTGGAGGAAGATAGAATCAAATTGTGCTTGAGAGTCTACACATTGTTCCATGGATTCTGTCAGCTAATTCACTGCATTTATTCATATTCAGTTTATAAGGGGGGGGGGGTCTCCTTTCCTTTATCCAGAGACAGCTTCTCTTGGATGATAGCTACTTCATTTTCTTGGATAAGGCTTGGTGGATCGCCTGACCATCTACCTGTCTGTCTATCTACCTATCAGTCTCTCTACCTATCTGTCTACCTGTGTTCTGAAGATCGCACTTCCCCACCCCCCCCCCCGACCCCGCCCCGCACGCACGCGCACAAACACACACACACACACAGAGCTTCTTTTCTGAGACATCTCAGGGCCTGTGTCTGGGTTTGGGTGGAGAGGGGTGTACGATTATATCACAGGCAGAATGGAACTCCCATCCGCATCCTCACCCTTTCTCTATTTATAGCAGCTCTGGAGGTTTACTTGTGGGTTACCACATGTTTTATTGGAACAACAGGTTCTGTGGCTCAATAAAGCATAAAAAAAAGGCTTCTTTAAAACTAGAAGTAGTCATTCTTGTTCCATGATGACATTTTTGAGCACTGACATACCTTTAAATAAGACAAGTGTGTGTGTGAAAGCAATAAAGGAAATAATAATTTCTATCTTAGGGGTCAGATTTTAAATGTGATGTTGTTACTCCACTTACCCTGTTTGATTGCTGAATATTAACTCTGGCTCTTAGTGGTTAGAAAACTCCTACAACCTTAGACATACCCTGAGATCTCAACTGGCTGGAAAATCATACGTTCTATTTTTGGCATAAAAATAAATGTTTCTATTAAGTTTTAGGATTGACAAGGAAGAGAGAAAGGGAGCATGTTACAGTTTCAGCTCCCAAAGGATCCTTTTAACAAGTAGGTTAGTCGTTTCTGTCTAACTGACTTCTGAACAAATCACTCAGCTTCATAGACATTCTCTTGGGTAAGAACCCGACACAGGCCAACCCACTTGTTGCAGGAGGTGCGGTGGGCGGGAGGGGGGGGGGCGGGAAGGACTTGAGTGCAAGCACCTGGAGTCAGAGGACTTTTTTCCATTTTAAAAAACCTTCCTGAGGCTCATTTTTATAAATGTACATTTCCTCTTCTTAATCCGAGTCATTAATCACCAAGTACTGTATAATGAACACCTGTGCGGATCACTGATTTAAAAATCCAACCTGAAAACTCAAATTTTGGGTTGTCTCATCCTCTAATAACTATAATCCACCCCCATGGTCTGTTTCTGACTTGCTGGCATCTCTGTTTTTGGCAGAACTTGAATTAGGGAATAGGATTTCAATGTCTTTTCTTACTCCTCTCTTCACCTTTTCACTATTCCAGGGTCTCTCAACCTCCGCACTATAGACATTTAGGGCTGAATAATTCTTTGTTGTGGGGGAGGGAGATGCCCTGTGCACTGTAGGATGTTTAGTAGCATTCCTGACCTCTACCCACCAGATGCCAGTAATGTCCCTTCCCAAGCCAAAAACGTCTCCAGACAGTACAAAATGTTCCCTTTACAGGAGTGGTGGGAGGCAGTGGGAAGGGAGCAGTGGCTCCTCTGGTCCATGAGGCTCCCAAGACTGGGACACTTGCCAGGACGACCTGCCACCACTAGACTTGGTTCTCAAAGAAAACTTAGAGCCACGTCATTTACCAAGTCAGTGTGCTTAACCATGCCTGCACATTACAATTCCCTGAGACGTTACAAATGACCAGCTGGGCATCAGCATTTTCAAAAGCTCCTCAGAAGATCTAATTTGGAGATAGGCTAGACAATCTCTGAACTAAGTGTACTTAGCAGTCTTAATATTTATAAAACCTCAAACAAAAAATCCAATTTTATTTCAAATAGGAAATATCCAAGTAGTTTTGGAGCAAGAAAAAAATTCCATATGTCAGTAGATTACAGAACACAGGCCACGGGAGGTATTTCACGTCTGCTTTTTGTGGTTCTGCTATTATCACAGAGTAAATCAAAAACTGGGTCCCTCTGGGAATTCTGGGCTTTTTCACAGTTTGACTAAAGATGCAGCACTTGATGTAGAGCAATTTCTCTGGTGTTCGTAACTCAGAGACTCTTTTGACCAAAGAACATCAATCAGAGGATTTTAAAGGGAAGAGCCCAACCCAGGGGAAATTTCCTGAATGTAATGTTTGGGATTGGCAGGGAGGTAAAATCGAGACTGAGCAATAACAACGGTGGACTAGGAAAGGAGATCTTCTGATAATGTTTTTCAGCAGATGAAATGCATGATCAAATTGTTACCGCTTTCCCTTGTTAATGCTTCAGAACAGCAGAAATAAAACCAGACAATGAAGGTCTTTTATCTCAGGATGGAGAATTACGTCCAGAAGGTGTGCACATTCTGGCAGCTGTCAATCTCGCTCCTTCTGGCCAAGAGTCTCAGCCAGGTACTGATCTTCTGAGTGGTGTAGGATACAGGAGAAGGTGTTCCACTTTCCACCTGACCTAGGCCACTCACTTAGCTTCCCTGACATTTGTGTTCTTATCCAAAAAAAGTGGGCAGCACAGTATGAAGCTCAGACAGTCCCTATGAGGATTCACTTAGATAATACGTGTGAAAGTGCTTTGTTTACTGTGAAGCCCAAGAGGTATATTATTTCCGGGAACCTTCCATCCTGAAGATTACATTAGACCAGGAGCCAGTGGCTTTCTGTTTTTGGCTTCTAGGGCACGTACAGAAGAATGGATGAGTGCAGTCATTGACTTCACTTGTCAAATGTCTGTCCTCAAGTGGGCAATTAGGAAAAGACATTTGAGCTAAAAATACAGAGTGATGTATTTTTCATGACAGAGGGTTATGATTGTATTTTAGGTTATTACATACTAAAGACCAGGAAATTAATTGGTGCCCTCTAAAAATGCAAAGAGCAAGGGATTATTCTGATAAATGGTTTCCATTTAAAAAATTCCATTTGGTTTCCCAAATTTATCTTGTCTCCTGAGGTTTCTGAATGCCACAGCGTCCTTCTCCTGTGCTTTCCAGCTGCATTCTACTGCTTCTTACATCCCCAGGTTTGGAGAATATCAATATTTATACAATAATAGCGGCACAGCAAAACTAGGGAGTTAACCCTTTAGTTCCCCAATTCCTGGATATGTGAAATGAAACCACCATTTCATCTTTCAATTTAGTTTGGGTTGATATTCAGAATGTAACCTTTGTGGATTTGAAAATAAGGCTTTTGGTGATACTGTTTTATACGAATAATGCAGTTGAGACTATCCAGATAAGTCCATGGTCAAAGTTCCAAGTTATTAGTGCTCACCCAGTAATAAAACTTCACACGAAAGAATGAGATACACGGGGTGGAGAGAAGGCTGTTTCAGGAGTCAGCTCATGCTATTCTGGGGAGGGGGCTGCTAGAGAACAGGTCAGTGTTTTCAAAACTTCATTCGGATGCTTTTCCAATTCGGTGTCCCAAGTGGCTAGCAGAGAACATTGGGCAGATCTGCCTCAGTCTTAGGAAAACATAGACGCCTGGATGCCATCTTTCCTGAAGAGAACATCAGCTCAGCCAACTGTAAACCTAGAGCTGAACATGCTGCTACATTATCACACTAAGTTCATGTTTCTCTGGTTTGTCTTCAGACTGTTCTGCTTCCAAGTCTGGGTCAGGGTCTGGATGGTGGATTTCAATGATGAAAACATAGACAAGGCCTCCAATGACAGCGCCAACCAACGGGCCCACTACAGGAACCCACCAGAAGTTATTTCCAGCTCTGAAATCAAACAAGGAATCAGTGAGACACCACTTGGCCTTCCTCCTGCTATTACTGCTTGTTACTCACCCACCAGCACATCTTTCTCGTGCTACAGCTCCCCCTTTGCACAGAGCAACAGGTAAGTATAAGGGCACTCACTCGCTGCGGCTCGGCGGCCTTGCTTTTCCAATACACCTGATTTCAGATGAGGCACTCCACTGTCCTATTCATACTTAATGAGAGACTTTGTCCCATTTATTTTCCTTTCAGAAAATATCATCCTTGAATACGGTCATAATAGAGGGCATCTAGTGAAAGTTCAGGTTGATTATTCAGGAGTTTACTTTTCATCATCCTGGAATAATGAGTTCTGAGGTTATGACTGGAAAGTTGGGGGAGATGCCTGGACATCACGGGTGTGTGAGGGCAGCCACAAAACATCAAGAATGCTTGTCTATGAATGAATGAGTCTTAACAAATCAAAGGTGGAATAGGAATAATGTATCAACTATAATTTAATTTGGTGTTTATTTTTTGAGGCCACAGCTTAAAGTTATTTTCTATTGTGCTGTGATTCCCTATCCCCTCCAGAAATCCTCAATATCAGTACATTATATTAAAGGTGTAGTTCTGTGAGAAAGCAGCTGTCTTTGTGAACTGTTATCCCCTCTTTGGGAGACAGGAAGTCCATTTACATAACTCAGTAGAAAGGACCATGAATGCTCAGAAGCAAGCACAACTACGTAATATATTGCATTAGATATATACACTTAAGGTAAGACTTTTTTAAAGCAGGGCAATGATGAACAAAAAATAATTCAGGACAATGCAGAGGAGGGTGGGAGAAACAGGAGGAGCACACTGATACACGTCGGGGTTTCACAGTGTTCCAGTGAAGGGGAAGATTCAGGGCTGTGCTTAATAACATGGTATCATTATGCTTAATAACTATACATAGGGTCTTTTGCTTTGCATCAAATTTTGATGACAAAGGATAATAAAGGAAATATGCACAAACAAGAGGCCTGTCCTAGGATTCACGAGACTGAGTTCTAATCTCAGGATTGTCTAGGAGGTCTTTGGGCTAGTCTCCCCCTCTCTGAGTTCATGCTTCCACTGGCACAGTGGTCTCTTCCATTGGATCATCCAAGCACCCTCAGATTATAAACCTCCCATCATCAATGCAGGCTCACAGGATCAGCACTGAGATTGAGCATGGCAGCCACAAGATGTCACTCTTACTGCATGGGAGAGAGGACAGGGCACCACTGTTCCTGCGCGCCCTTTACCATGCCCCAAATCCAGACGGAACGTTTCTGTGAGAGGTATAGGGGCCTTAAAGAACTAGGAAGTTCTTCATTCCCTTTCTTCTATCACGACTTTAGAGTGGATCTCTCACTGTCACTAAATGGATTATGTCCAAGATATCTCCCAGGACCCTTGTTCTCCTTTCCCTGGATGGACTCTCCTATCAGAGCTGAACGCCTTGTATTGGGGTCACAGGTCATAAGTGGAGAGGCTCAGATGGGGCTCCCTGTCTGGTCACGTCTTACATGTACACAGGGTCATATGCACGCTGATTTTGCCAGAAAAATGCCTGTGCTAATTGCGTAAGGTGCCATCATCAGGAATTCATTCATTTGGATAAACTTTCAAAAAATTAAAATTGCCCCTGAGGCCCTTCATCCATCAAGTCACTAATATCTTAATGTGAATTCAAGGAGAGAACCTGAATAGGAAACATCCTAATGTTTACGGGAAAAGTGAGCATCAGCCAGGGTCTGTTGACACTGGCTCTTGTTGGGCCTTCTGATGGCTCGCTTCCTGGTCAGCCGCACTGCTTGCCATACAAGGGCAAGCAAGTGAGGGTCTGAGGAGCAGCATCCTTGGCTTTATCTGAGGGTGTGGGTCCAAGCTTGCGTATCTGCCGAGATGCTTGCCTTGGCTATAGAACTTTGAAGGGATGGGACATTCTAGGGACACTTTGGAGAGCTGCTGTCTCTCAAAAGTTTTCTTGAGAATTTTTTGGTTGAGGATCACAAGCAAGTCTAGCTTTTTCTTAACTGGTTTCTGCCCCCTCTGCTCTCTCTTTTTAAATCCATTTTTATATTATTATGTCAGGTTAATTTTGCTAAATTAAAGTGCTAAGCATGTCAAACTTCTGCCCTATATCTTTTGTTGTTTCCCATAACCTATAGAATAGAGAGAAGCAAAGTCCCCAAATTTTCATTCTGGGAGTCTAGGACCTCTATGGTCTGTCACGCCATTTCCAACCTTCACGCACCCTTCCAGCTAGACTGGACCACATGTTATTTTAATATTCACTGTTTGTATACAGGATCCTCTCCAACCAAAATATCCTTGGAAATATCCCATTTGAAATGTCTAGGCACCACAAAATGCCCACGTTTAATCCCCATAATTTCTAAATTTGGAGCTGCAAACCTTCTCTCAACTCCTGGAGGCATTTAGTCAAATCTCTTTTGTAGCACTTGTCAGCTTTGACCTCGTGCAGGAGCCTTTGCTAGCCCCTCTGAAATAGAGCCTAACAACACCACAAAGGGCAGCAATTGGGTCTTAACCATCTTTAAAAGCACAGGGCGTCGAATAAGGGACCGGGTACCTGCATGGATGAATAAATGAATGAATGCATGAAGGGAAGAGACCCTGACGCTAAAAAGGGACATAGAGTTCAGAGTTTGGCATGTGGCGATTCAGCGTTCTTCCATAGGTATGGTCTCCTACCACATACTTAGTAAAGCCAAGAGAGAATAAGCAAGATCTCTGCCTGTTCTAGAACCACCATCACTCACAGAGCTTTGGTGGATCACCAAGCAGGGCTTGAAGGGAGGCCAGATCACCTTGGGGCATCTTAGCCCTAGAGGCCTGCGTGAAGCTAACAGAGAGAGGTGGCTTGGTGGTAGGGGTAGTGGTCTCTTGAGTGAAGCTCAGGAAAGTGGGATTAAAAGAAACTCATGGGTTCATTCTGGACTCTGGGAATAAGGAGAGCTTTAGGACTTACATTCTGAATCTCCATTGGAAGGACACAACGATCCTTTTCAGTTGGAGACATTTTACTTAACCTTCTTGTGTTCTAGTGGTGATTATTCCAGAACAGAGCTCCTTAACTGCGGTGCTCTTGATATTTTTGGTCAGGTAATCCCTTATTGTGTGGATCTGTTCTGGTTATTGTAGGATGCTTAGCAGTTTCCCGGTATTCTAACCTCTACCCACTAGATGCCTGTAACGACTTCTGCCCCCACTGTCCCCAGTTGTGACAACCAAAAATGTCTCCAGATACTTGTCCCTGGGGGCAAAATGCCTCTGGTTGAAAATCACTGCTCTAGAAAATTCATTGTATTGCTAGTTTCTTAAAGGTAGGGATGTTGCTTGATTCTCCTCATAACCCTCATCTCCTCAGACATGTACGAAACATAGCGTATATCCATTCCTTTGTTCAGTAACTTCCACTGAGACTCTCTCTGTGCTGGGCCCTAGTTTCATGGATACAGCCATGAAAAAGCTGTCATGGTCTCTGTCCTCACGATGCTGATACTCTATGCTGTCTGTGGTGGTGATGTGAATGGTGAGTGGTGTCAGTTATTTTAATGGCTTGGTCCTCATACTTGTGAAGGCCAGACAAATTCTCACTTAAATAAGGTCATCACGTGCGTATGACTACTTGTGCAGGTCAGCATTTAGGGACATTCAAATCCTTTGTTCTCACAGCAAACATTAAATGAAAATTTGTGGCCAAGTGTTTTTCCTACTTCTCTTTCACCACGTTAGAGCCCGTTTCCTGAGGAACCAAAGTAAGTTCCTTTCCTGTAGAGAGACATGATGAATGGGTGGGACGAGTCACTGTGACTCTAAGGGGGGAGAGTGGGAAGGAATTAATGGGCAAAGTTTGTCCTGGCAGCTTGGCACTAACGGTTGGCATAGTTCCTCAGCACCTTCTGAGGTTGAAAGCACAGGGTCTGGCCATTTCCTGTGCACAGGCTCTCTTTTATCTCTGACAGGAATTTTTTACTCATACCTGAAGATCCAACTCAGCTCTTTCTTCAGTGGTGCCTTTCCGAGCTTCCTCAGGCAGAGCTAGTCATTCCTTGGAGCTTTGTCCAAGGGGTTGCCAGACCAGTCATTACATTGCTCACGGCTACTGACTTAGCTAATTTCGAATTTTCTCACCTAGCTCAATGACCACAGCATAGATAGTGTTCAGTGAAGATCTGCTGAATGAATGAATGAATGAAAAAATCATAGCTAGCATGGTTCACTAGAAAGAGCTCTGAAGTAGTAATGAAAGATGTAAATTCTTTGTGACAAAGTGAATCTGTAGATAAGTTACACAATCAAATTGTTCACCTAAAACCATATACCAATTATACATAGGGCAAGACTATCTCTTTGGAATTCTCTCTCTGTCTCTGTCTGTCTGTCTCTCTCTCACACACACAGAGCCCCATGTTATCACAGATCACCAGTAAAACATTCCGCACTCATGACCAGAGTATGCACTTGACCTCCGCCTCTGCAATCATACTCTCCTGGATACCAATTCAAAGCACAGCCTTCCCTGATAAAGCACAGCATGAATCTTTCTCTCCCCTCCACCCCCACCACCGTTACTTACGTGAAGACCTCAAACCCCCATCCTGCCAAAGCCGTGAACAGTCTGGGACTCAGGTCTCGAGCTGGGTTCATGGCACAGCCACTGTTCAGCCCCAAAGAGGAAGAAAGGACAATAATCAGGAGTCCAATGGCAATTGGTTCTAGGCCTTTGGGGACTCCCAAGTTTCTGGAGTCAAAGATGGCAAAGACAATCATGAGGAGAAATGTGGTGGCCAGTACCTGTGGAAGGAGAAAAAATGCAAGGGATTTGGCATCTGGTCTGTCCATTCTCCCACCTCAAAATTCACCCTTTCCTGTTAAAAACAAACCTAGTAATAACTAACATACACTGGGTGAGCACGCAGTACTCCTTTTATCATAGTACTCTTAGGCGTGGTTGCTAATATTTTGGGGTACAGATCAGTTACCTGCCCAAGGTTGCATACTTTGTGGCAGTCAGGGTGGATCCAGAGAGTGAGGCTCTAGAGACTGTTATCTTTCTGCACTCTCCTGCTAAACAACTACTCAGCTAAACAGAAAGACAAGCTACAGGCTGGAAAACGAACAAAGAGGCTCATTCAAATTGGCAAGACCAATAATGAACAGAAAATTCATAAAAGAAAAGCAGAATTAAGAAACAAGTAAGTGGGGAAACTGATTTGTAATGAAAAGAAATGCAAACAATACCAAAGGTTAGAAAAATGACAGCAGTTCTCTCAGGCTTTTCCAGCAGAGCTAAACATGCACCACACTTCTGAAAAGAAACTCAGCAGGAATTTAGCAATATGCATTAAAAAATTATTCAATTTGACCCCATTGGGTATTGGACAACCATGCCATGAAAATAATCTAAACTACAGAAAAATCATAAAACAGATGTGTTCACTTAACCATTACTGTTGACCCTTGAATAACATCGGTTTTCAATTGCATGGGTCTCCTTATATGCAAATTTTTTCCTAATAAAACTGTAAATGTAGTTTCTCTTCCTTATGATTTCCTCAATAACATTTTCCCTAGTTTACTTTATTGTAAGAACATATAATACATACAATATACAAAATATATGTTAATCAACTCTTCATGTTACTGATAAAGCTTCCAGTCAAGAATAGGCTATCCGTAGCTAAGTTTTGAGAGGGTCAAAATTTATATGCAGGGTTTTGATTCCATAGGGGTGGTCACCTCTCACCCCATGTTGTTCAAAGGTCAACTGTACTTGTAGTATTGAAAAACTGGAAGCCACCTAAGTATACACTGACAGGAAATTTTATAGTCTACTGTATAGCCATTAAAAACAATAGCCCTAGAGTCACTTCTGGTTAAGATGAAGGCATAAGTAGACACACTTCACCTTCTCTCACAACCATAAGAAGGATCACAGCTAACCTCAAAACAAAAAAACACCCAGAACTGCCAGAAAAATCGAACTGTATAGGAGTCTAATAACCAAGGATTTAAAGAAGACATATTCATCCAGATGGGCAGGAGGGGCGGAGATGGAGAGCTGGGGTGGAGTGGACATGGTGTGGCAGTGGTGAGGCAATGATGGCTGGGGCCAGTGAGATGGGCAGTCCCACATTCATATGTGGCAGATAAAAACCAGGAGAGGCACCTTGGGAACAAGCAATTCCAGCCCCAGGCCACACCTTGAAGCCCAGGGTTCCAGCACTGGGAAAATGAAGCCCCATAACTTCTGGCTATAAAAAACAGTGGGGGTTGGGGTGGTGGAAGAAACTGTCAGTCTCTTAGGAGAGTCTGTTTAAAGTGGCTACACAGTCCTAGAATATATACAAACCCACCCACTCTGGGAAACACCACTGGGGCAGCAACTAGAGGGGTGCCAGTCACATATGGGAAGAGGGTGAAGTGACTGGAAATGGGGCAAGTGTTGAGCCATCCTTCACCAACCAGACAGTGGCATTGTCCTGTCTCCGACCCCTCCCCCACATACAGAGCTACAAAGCAGTAAAATAGGTACCCTGCACTGGTAAATACCCACACAACTTAACAGGTATGCTAAGATAGGGAGTCAAAGCAGCGCTACCTAGTACACAGAAACAAACAGGGAGGCTGTCAAATTGAGGAGATAAAATGAAGGCTTCACTAAGTGAAATAAAGAAAAATCCACAGGGAAGTAACAGTTAATGGAAGGAAGACAGGGTTAAAATAAACAATTTGGAACATAAGGAAAAAATAAACAGTCAATCAGAACAGAATGAAGAAACAAAAATTTTAAAAAATGAGGAGAGAATAAGAAGACTCTGGGATGTCTCCAAAAGAGCCAACATCCAAATCATAGGGATGTCAGAAAGAGAAGAGGAAGAGCAAGAAATTGAAAACTTATTTGAAAAATAATGAAAGAAAACTTCCCTAATTTGGTGAAGGTAATAGACATACAAGTCCAGGAAGTATTGAAAGTCCCAAACAAGTTGGGCCCAAAGAGGAACACACCAAGACACATCATAATTAAAATGCCAAAGATTAAAGATAAAGAGAGAATCTTAAAAGTAGCAAGAGAAAAAGCAGAGGGTTAACTACAAAGGAGTTCCCAGAAGACTGTCAGCCGATTTCTCAAAAGAAACTTTGTAGGCAAGAAGCAGTCAAAGTGATAAAAAGCAAGGACCTACAACCAAGATTACTCTACCCATCGAAGTTATCATTTAGAATTGAAAGGTAGATAAAGTGCTTCCCAGATAAGATAAAGCTAAAGAAGTTCATCATCACCAAGCCATTATTATATGAAATGTTAAAGGGACTTATTCAAGAAAAAGAAGAAGATCCAGCCCTGGTCAGGTAGTTCAGTTGGTTAGAGCATTATAATGACATGCCAAGGTTTGATCCTGGTCAGGGCACATACAAGAATCAACCAATGAATGCAAAAATAAATGGAACTACAAGTCAACGTTTCTCTCTCTCTCTTCCTTCTTCTCTCTCTAAAGTCAATCAATCAATAAACACTAAAAAAAGAAAAAGAAGATCAAACTACGAACATTAAAATGACAACAAACTTACAACTATCAACAACTGAATCTAAAAAACAAAAAGAAAAACAAACTAAGCAAACAGCTAGAACAGGAAAAGAATCATAGATATGGAGATCATTTGCTGGGTTATCAGTGGGGAGGGGGGAGGTGGCAGGGGGAGAATGGAGGAAAAGGTATAGGGATTAAGAAGCATAACTGGTAGGTACAAAATAGACAGGGGGAGGTTAAGAATACTATAGGAAATGAAGAAGCCAAAGAACTTATATGCATGACCCATGGACATGAACTAAGGGAGGGTATTACTGGAGGGAATGGGGATAGCGGACAGAAGGGGACAAAGGGAGAAAAACTGGGACAACTGTAATAGCATAATCAATAAAATATACATAAAAAATGAAAAAAATGTCAAAAACCATAATGCTAAATGAAAGAAGTCTGTTATAAAAGACTACAAATTGTATGATTCCATTTACATGAAATGTCCAGAATATGCAAATCTACAGAGACAGAAAGTAGATTAGTGGTTGCCTAGTGCTATGGGGTGGAGTGAAGTCAAGGGTTACAGCTAACTGGTGGGAGATTTCTTTTTGCAGTTACAAAAATGTTCTAAAACATATTGTAGTGATAGTTGCACAATTCTGTAAATTACTAAAAGCCATTAATTATACATTTTAAATAGGTCAACTGTATGATATGTGAATTTATATCTCAATAAACTGTTAAAGAAAAAATAGCCCTGACTGGTGTGGCTCAGCTGGCTGGGGATCGTTCAGCAAAGCAAAAGGTCATTGGTTCATTTCTTGCACATGCCTGGGTTGCGGGTTCGGTCCTGGTCAGGCACGTATGAGAGAAAACCAATCAGTGTTTCCCACACTGATGTTTCTTTCCCTCCCTTTCTCCCTCCCTCCCCCCTCTCAAAAAATAAATAATTAAAATCTTAAAAAACAATAAGTATAAAAGCTAAAGGGTAACATTTAAAAATACTTCTGATACTAAGTACAAAAGTTGTATGCACATTATATTTTACATTTAAAAACACACATAAAAGGAAACTTCTAAGAGAATATACAAAAAAAAAATAATAACAGGTATTCTGAGTGGAGGCTTTTAGCTTGTTTTTCCCCACTTTGTTTTCTAAAGTTTCCACACTATTGTTTTACTTTAACAGCTAAGAAACAGTGACTATTTGCTGAACATTTATTATGGGCCACGTACTTAATATGCTTTATCTCTTTAGAACTTCAGAATAACCTATGAAAAAATCCTAATATTATTTTCAGTTACACATGAGAAAAGTTGGGTAGAATGAGGTTAAGGAACTTGCCCTAGTGCCAGAGCTCACAGGCAGAAGAGTCAGGATGACAACCAGGCAACTGATTTTAGAGTTTAAGCTCTTCATCATTTCATCTGCTTTCTGAATTAATACTACTATAAGAACTTGCATTCAAAAAGACATGTTCTCCCAAGAGCTCTGTTCTTTGGAAAACCTATCCCACTTGCGGCAGTGATTTCCACACGTGTGTAAACACACAGTCCTGAGAATCTACACGTTTTGAGCACAGCTCCGTGTGACTCCTGTGTGAGCAAGTGTGGATCATGTCTGTGGGATGGGAATTCTCTAATAGGAATTTGGCAAAGTTGTATCTTAAAATACTCTGGCTTGCTGATCTCTGAATATTGCTTTCACCTGGTCGTGTCT
>PVJI01021550.1:0-26889 GCA_004026765.1 Micronycteris hirsuta
AAAAAAAAATGTACTCTTAAAAGCAGGATGTACTTTTTGTGCCTTACCCCTCAATGCACAGAGTGCAACTTTTGTTCATTTTTCATCACATTTCAGCCTAGCTCTGTTCGGAGTTTTGGAAGTGAAGGCCTACAGGACGGAGGGTACACTCAAACCCGCTTATGTCCTAAAGACGAAAGAGAAGTAGGCGATCAGGACGCAGAAGAGACTGTTGGTCCTGTCCTGATGTTTTTGTGTCCTTAATGGCCACAGTGTGTGCCACGGTCCTTCCCTGAGAAAGACCATTAAATGGGTGGGAGCAGATCATCTTTGGACCATCTTAGGAGTGCAACATGGTCCTATGACTAGGATCCAGTGTATTTTTCTGATTTTACTATAGATTCACTCCCACTATGGTAGCTTCCAGGAGGTGTCCGCAGGACTTCATGTGTCTGAATGTGCTACCGATGTGACAACAGAGGACATCCACAGAGTTACTTGCTTCCCATCACACACACTCTGTAGGTCCTCACACAATGAGGAAGACAGTCAAAACTCCCCGAAGATGTCTCCTGCGCTGGGTGCCGTCTCCTCTCTGCGAGCCTCAGAGCAGCCCTGTGAGTAACTGCAGAGACTTGGACTCTCAGTACCTTGGCCTCCAACAATTTATTTCTCCATTGTTTCTCAATCACTCACTTCCACGTTCATCCTCTAGAATTTATGACCATTTCTGTCACCTTCCATAATCTTAACCTCAAGTATCTCATTCCTTGGAAACTGTACCTTATTTTCCCATACCTTGCACACTATTTCCCTGACTTTCTAAGACATCACAACTCATTGACCACACAGGGAGCTCTAATTCATTGACCCTACCACCTCCACAGTGCTCGCCCAGAAAACACTTGATCTTTCTCTAATTCTCACTCCGAATGTTCTGCCCTTGTACCTAGGAGACGGAGCAAGGCTGGAGAAAAGCACACAATCGTGACCACGTGAAACAGTTCGTGACCACTGATCTCAAGTGGACTCAGTGTTGTCAGCAAATATATTTCCCCAATGGCTTTTTCTCCCACGATGTTAGGCCATTATGCCACAACTTTCCCCCGACTCTCAAACCTTCCTCTCAATTATTCCCAGCTGAGGATCTTGCTACATGTTTCCCTGAGGGAACAGAGGCAGTTCAAAGAGACCCTCCACTTGTTCTCACCACTGTGTCTACTGCCTACCTCCATCTGTACCACACTGTCTTTCCTCTCGTTTCCATAATTGGACTCTGTGTCCTCTTGGCTAAGGCAGCCCTTTCTTAGGGACTCTACTCCACCCTATTATCTGCTCCAGGGTCACTCTCTTGAAATCTCTCCCCCTTGCTCCTGCATTAACCACTCTTCCTATGCAACCATATTATAGAAGCTCCCGTCTTGAAAGAACTCTCCTTCAATACCGCCATCCCTCCCACCTCTTACACTAACTCTCTGCTCGCTTTGCAGCAAATCTCCTCAAAAGCATTCACAATACATGCGGCCTCCATTTCCTTGATTCCTCTCTTCCCCTAAACCGACTTCAGTCAGGTTTAGTCTCTTGACTGCATTGAAACAGCTGGCATTAAAGTTACTAGGGACTTTTGCGTTGTCAACGCAGTGGTCAGTTCTTTAGTTCTCGTCTCATTCAACCTTTAAGCAGTATTCAGCTAGCTCATATTCTTGTTCAAATATTTCCTTCACCAGGTTTCCAGAACACCACTTTCTCTCTGCCCGCCTCCTGTCTCCTTGACTGCTTCCTTTCAGTCTGGGTTGTTCTTCTCACCTTTTCAACATCTGTGGGCTCCACAGACGTTAATTCATGACTTTTCTGTAGCTACCTCTGCTTCCTAGCTGGATTCATTTTTCAGGGACCTCCACTGAACTCCAGTCTCACACCCCCAACTACCTACCTGACATTTCCACTGGGCCTGTGACAGGCTTCTTAAATTTAACACAGCTAAGACCAAACTCTTGATTTGTGCACTCCCCACCCCGGTGTTCCGATACACTCATACCCTCCCGTCTTTCTGAAAGGTGTATTCATCTTCCGGTTTCTTAGGCCAAACTTCTGCTGTTCTTGACTCACCTTCACTCCCAAAGCTGAACCATTGGAACATCCTGACACCTCTTCCTCGGACCCTTGGCCAGGACACTCTCAGCACCACGTAGAATTTCCACTGCTATGACCCTCTCTCAACTCACTCTAGGTTCTCACTTGGACTTGTGGAATTGTGTCATGTTATCTGGGCTTCTGATCTTGCCCCTTATGGCGTGTACTTCACACATGACCAGAAAGACGTTTTGGAAACCTAAGTTAGAGCACGGCACTGCTCTGCAAAGGGGACTTCAAGGATCTCCATCTCAAGCAGAGCGAAACTCTCCGACCTCTCATGCTATCACTTGCCTCTGCTCTCTACCCCAGTCACGTGGGCCCCTTGGCTGTGCCTTAAAGCCCTGAGCAGGTGAGGCTCCGGAGCTGCTTCCTCTGCCTGGGCTCTCTGTGCAGCACTCTGCCCATCGCTTCTCTCCTCCTCATCCCACGTTGTTTTCCCCCAGAGCCCCTTTAGCATCGGGAAAACCCCATAGTCATGTGTTCATCTGTCATCTGTCTCCCCAGCAAAATATAAGCTTCCCAAGGAAAGAAGTTGTGTTTTGTTTATTGTCGAATCCCCGCAGCCTAAACCAACACTTGGCATGCAATAGTCCTTCAAACTAACTTCTGAACTAATGTATGCAGTTCAACAAATGACGTTATCCACATTTCAGATCAGAAAATTAAGATATGACTGGCTTATTTTAATTCATTCTAAATTCTCATCCCACATAATTATAAACACTTTTAATAAATTTCTTCTACTCTTCAGATCTGGTGCCTAAAGCAAGGTCCACAGAGTATTTCTAACTTTTGGAAGGTCAAGGAATTGGCCAAGGACTGAGAAGTACCTAAACTAATGATTTTCTTTAGTCAACACAGTACGAAAACTCTTAGAGGTTTGATATTTGTGTTTAGTGATGATACTACCTTTACATAAAGAAAATAGCTCATTATGTTGGCAGGCAAATTGGCAATAGGCATTGCATTTATGAGGGCATAAAAGTAAATGTAATGCTTATCGCCTTGAAATGTGAGTGTCAGCTACTAGTGTCTCAGTGTCATAAGACACGGAGAAGAGGCACAGATGTTCTATTACCTATTCTAGTTGATTTCCCCTTTTTTCTTTAGACATCATGAGCTGCTTCTCGGGATTAGAGCCTGTATCTCAGGAAAGAGAAGACAAGTGTACTGATTTTGACTGAAAGCCTTTCCACTAGTCTCCCAAGGTGATTAAAATATTGAAAACATGAGTGCTATTAAAGAGTTGTTTTTCTCAAAGTAGCAGATGTGGGATGGGAACGTGATGGGGTCCGAGAGTCTGGGTTCAGGGGGAGAGTTTGTCACTGTTGGCTGTGTGACCGTAGGAATAGTCCCTAAACCATATCCTCATCTAAAAAGTTGGTAAAATTGTATCACCCCACAGGAAATTTTGAGGATAAACTAGGAGAAGACACAAATGTACTTTGCCATCTACAAAACACCATTACATATCTAATCAGAAAGAGTCATTAAAATATCAACTATGGATGATGCTCTCACTAATTCTGCAGATGCTGAAACCAAAGGGACTTCTCAACACTCCGACTGCATAGGTGAGGAAGCCAAGGCCCAGGAAGGCAACCTCTCTCAGCAGTGGGAAGGAAGGGCTCCAGCTTGGAGGTGTGGTTCCGTTTGCCTAAGTTTCTTTGCACTGCCCCAAGCCTGCAGCCTTTTACTGTAAGTCTATTAGCTAAGAACATTTATTGCATTCTTAAATTGTAGAAAAAAATTGAGAGAAAAATAGTTCATCATGTGTGAAAATTGTGTGCGACTCCAATTTGGGTGTCCATAGGCTGTGTGTTGGAAAGTGGCTATGCTCATGGGTTAGGCATGGTCCATGGCAGCTTTTGGGTGAGACGGTGGGTTGAGCACTTGCGAGAGAGACTAGAAGGTCCACAAATCTGCAAGAGAATCACTACATGTCCTCATACAGAAGGAGTCTGCTCACCTCTGCAGTATTCACTCAGCCTTGACCTTGGCCTCCGTTGACCACTCCCCTTCAATAACTTTATTATTTATAAAATTTTATTTATTGATTTTAGAGAGATGAGGGGAGGGAGGGAAGTGGGGGGGAGAGAGACAGAGAGAGACAGAGAGACAGAGAGAGAAACATTGACTTGTTTTTCCACTTCTTTTTTTTTTTTTTTTAAAGATTTTATTTATTTTTTAGAGAGAGGGGAAGGGAGGGAGACAGAGAGGGAGAGAAACAGCAATGTATGGTTGCCTCTCACATGGCCCTCACGGGGACCTGGCCTGCAACCTAGGCATGTGCCCTGACTGGGAATCGAACCGGGACCCTGTGGTTCCCAGCCCGCACTCAATCCACTGAGTTACACCAGCCAGGGCCTGTTTTTCCACTTCTTTATGCATGCACTGGTTGCCTCTTGTATGTGCCCTGACTGGAGAGCAAACCTGTCCATCAGTGACTTTAAATAAGAGGATGACATGTAATCTTTGAGTCTTGCTCCAGTCTTTTGGAATAAAGGGTAATTAAATCTATTTCAGACCAAGTCCTCAGTAGATGAAATTATTCTGTCAGAGTGAGAACTAAAACCAAATATCATTAGCTAAGTGACCACTTGTAACATTTCTTTCTTGCCCTTTTGCTTCCTTGCTTTTTGTCTGTGTACACACAAGCCATAGTCTCAGTTTGGGCTACAATACCATATCTAGCCCAATCTGTGTAAAACGGCAACAAACACAAAACACACAAAGATGTTCTTTAACTTCAAAGGAAGAGAAAGAGAGAAACATCAGACTTTGAGCTGACATTGCCAGAGAATATCTGTTTCTGTTATAATTTTTAGAAATGAATCAATCTACTGTTTCACAAATTAAGTGTGATACTCTAAAATTACTTTAGAATTCTTTCCTCTAAATGGTTCCCATGCGGGGGTATTTTTGCATGGAACTATGTGAAATACTAATGCAACTGATTTAGTTAGTGGAAGTTACTAATACCGTGGGGATGGTAACGACATGACATCATTTTTCTTGAAGACAGTATTCGCCATAAATCAACGACTTTTAACGTTCTCTTAATGCCTGGGTTATAACATTAGGGTGGTCCAGAAAAGGTTTTGTTTATGAAAATGCACATCCTTAAAATCCTGCAACAGTGGAGTAAGGAAGCACACACGCAGTTTGATCTCTGCTGGCCTGTTATTAGAATTGAACGTAACTGGCATTTTTAGAGCTGGTGAACCATCTATCCTTGAAGCCTTTGGCAGTCTTACGATTTAGAAATTAACAGTTGCCTGGCATCACCCGGAAGGAGCCCAACCCAGTACCTGTGAGTTACATTAGCATCAGGTGAGTGCCGTTGGGGGACCCCGATGGCTGGTGAGGCCTCGCTAAGGACCTCAGCTATTGAAACCCCACTGTAGCTCTCAAATCCCAAAGTGGATGTTTGCTGTTTGTGCAAGTAAGTGTTAAGTGCAATCAAAGAATGTGTTTATCTGGCTAAAATTTCCCATTTATAGTACGAGAGATCAGTATTCTCGGTTGGCCATACATCATTCTTAAAGTGGAAGAAAAATGACCTAAGATGTCTTTAGCAGCTCTCCAGATCATGGTTTGTTTGCGTGTTTGTTTTTCCTGAAATGGCCCTTCCAATATTTTATATTATTTAATGCTTATTTTGTGCCTAACAACATTGGACAACCAATTAGTTTTGATTAACTAATGTTTTTCAGATCTGAAGTCTCTTTTTCCCTAATATTGTTTATGAGATGGATATACCATAATATATGAGTAAATAAAGAGATACATGTTTAACTAAACTTTGCCTCATTTGGAAACTATTTCTGTTGGCTTAGTAATTAAAAGAGCTTGGTAAACACCGGCTTGTATATACAAAACAGTTCTACTTGGTTTTTATTTAAAAATATTAAATCAAATATGCAGAGGTTTTATGGACCTCATGGCAAATAATTTCCTTGCTTGGGTATTTGGATAGAAATCTACTTGGGTAGAAATAATACCAGATCGTTTCTGTCATATGTAAATGTTTACAAGAATTTTCTAGCAGTTTAAAAGCACTGTGATTATTGGCAACCTCGAAGAGGATGTAGTTAAAGGTATTTTAGTATGAGCTCTATAAACATGCTCTAAAGGATTGGCCTTATAAGACCTTATGTTTTTTTTCCTTAGAGCTATTATTTTAATTCACAAAAGTGATTTTCCAAATAATTTAAAGTGATTGGCTTATAGTGAAATTTAAACTCAAAAATAAAGATGTAAAATTTAGCTGTTCATCCATTTTTGATTTTAACAATTGATTCTGGGTTGCAGGAATGAATTCTTCACAATTTGAGGACCCACGTGTTGTTTTCACTTCCTGGTGAAGGTTATGTTGTTCCATTATGATATTAGAGGTTGCCTTCTATTTCCTTCTGAAGGAAATTTCTCCGGGGCCACCTCAATGTTTATTAGCCATTTTTCTATCAGCCTGAATAACGAAGAGAGTTAAAATAATCTCTGTGGATAAATGACAGGCAACTGGCAACCAAATTTACTCACCACTTGTGCTGATGGCTACTTCCTGAGGAGTCTCAGGCCTGCGTAGGAGGTCTGTGCTCTTAGCTGCAGAGTGAGAGCTCAGGGGACATCAGGGTCGGCATGGAGCTTGTCGGCCACGCTGGTGGCGTGGACAGACCTGGGTGTCCAGTCACCACAGTTGATAAATACTGAGTGATTTAAGCATCTTAAGAGTCGGTCAAAAATTCCTTGTCAGTAGATAAATAACAGTCTAAACAAACTGGGTTTTAAGTTTTCGTATCTCCTTGAAACAATCCTTTGAGGCTTTTAGGTATTGAATTAAATGTTCAAGCACTGATAAAAATGGGCAGCTCCTTCTCCTGGAACATGTCACCTTTGTCAGGGTGGCGCTTTCATAGATTGCCCATAGTGTGGAAATAGGTGCAGTTTAATTGGAGGGAGAACCATAAAAGAGGATTGTGTAAGTTAAAAAAGATCCCTCAGAATACAGATTTGGAAAAATTAATAAGTAAAAAATGTTTCTTCTCTCTAAGGGTTTTCTCTTCTAAGTCAGTGAAGCTGAATAAGATAACTCCACGATCTCTATCAGGATGCATAGAGTGCCCCCAATGACATTGAACTGAGGTTGGAGAAGCACATGGCAGTGCCTTACTCTGGGACCGAACTCCAAAACTAGGCATGTGCCCTGACTGGGAATCAAACCCGTGGCCCTTCAGCTCATGAGACGACGCTCAAGCCAACTGAGCTGCACCAACCAGGGCCATTTCATCAATATTGATACATGCGTTTTTATTTCATATCCCTTTGTTTCCTGCACCCTTCCCCTACAACTGCAGCACTGTTCCACTTGTCAGCTCCCCATTTATAACCACGTTCTCTAGAGATTTTGTCCACACGCACTAGTTCTATCTCTGCACCCCTTTCACATTTTTAAGTTTAATCCATAAAGTGCATGTGCAGTTTACATTATTGTGCAGAAGTATAAGGTGTCTAATGAAGAACAGTGGTCCCCTGTTCCTCTCCTAACTACGTCTACTGCCGCTCTCCAGAGAAGGTCACTTTCAAGTCTCTGCATTGTTTCTCGCCACACAAGTGAGTTCGGAATGGTTTGGTCCCAGTGTCTCTGCAGCGGCAGTTCTGTAATCACACAGCAATCTCTTCCTTGTTAATTAGGATTGACAAAGTATCCTACTATTAATATTAGGATTAAAGTTTTGCATTTTTTCTTTTTTAAATATATTTTATTGATTCTGGTATTACAGTTGTCCCATTTTTTTCTCCCCTTTATTCCCTTCTGCCCTGTACGCCACCCCCCACCATCATTCCCCGACTTTAGTTCATGTATATGGGTCGTACATATAAATTCTTTGGTTTCTCCATTTCCCATACTATACTTGACCTCCCCCGGTCTATTTTGTACCTACCATTTATGCTTCTTATTCCTCATACCTTTTCCCCCTGTTCTCCCCTCTCCCCACTGATTACCCTCCATGTGATCTCCATTTCTGTGACTCTGTTCCTGTTCTAGTTGTTTGATTAGTTTGTTTTTGTTTTTGTTTTTTTAGGTATTCACCAGGGCAGGGCAACCCACTTTGCTGTGTTGTGATGCTGTACGTGGGGGAGGGATTGGAGAGGGAACAAGGCCACTTGCTCAGCTCTCAGCTGGCTTTCAGTCACTTCCCTTGCTACCCACAAGCAAATTGGACCCTCTGGTGCTGATTCCCGGTAGGTGGGTTTGTGTACGTTCTAGCACTCTGTGGGTCTCTCCAATGGACTCTCATGTGAGGCTGGGAGTTTTTCCTGTCACCTCAACTCCCACAGGTTTTTAGAGCCAGAGGTTCTGAGGCTTTATTTCCCTGCACTAGAATCCTGGGTTGCATGGTCTGTCTTGTTCCCTAATCGTTCCTCCCGGTTTATCCACGTGCAAATGTGGGACCACCTGCTCTGCCAGCCTCTGGCTTGCCCTCCCCGTCCTCCAGCCACTGCCTATCTGCAAGTCCTTTCCACCCCAGCTGCCTATCTCCGCCCCTCCTACTGGTCTGAATGAATGCTTCTTCTTTAACTTCTTAGTTGTTGGACTTCCGTACAGTTTGATTTTCTGGCAGTTCTGGTTATTTTTTGCTTTTAAATGTGTTGTTGTCCTTCTTTTGGTTGTGCGAGGAGGCAAAGTGTATCTATCTATGCCTCCATCTTGGCCGGAAGTCCAGTGGTATCTGCATTTTTTTCTTGAATCAATTTGTAGAATTAACATTTTGCTAACAATTCTCTCTGGGATTTTAAATTTGTGCCATGTGCCTGCTAGTAAGTATCTCCTAGATTTATACTTCTATTTTTATCTATATAATTGACTATTTAACATCTCTATTTGCGTACGAAAAGTCCCTTCAAAGTTAACATGTTCAAAATGCAACTCCTGATGTCTATATTCAAGCCTGCTCTTGCTGCATTCTTCCTTAACTCAATAAATGGCAATTCAGTCCTTCAGCTGCTCAATCCAAAGCCTTCTGCAGCTTATCTTCTACAGATATCTTCAGAAGATCATATAAAACAGTAACCCTTGAGTTCTTGTACACTCATAACTATTTTATTTAGCATTTACATTTGAAGGTCAGTCATCTGTGTATCAAATCCTAAGCTCATATTTTTTCCCCTTGAGAATGTAAATGTTTCTCTATTGTCACTTGGTTCAAAGTCTTGATGCGAATCAGTCTGGGGCTGTTCTGAGTTTCTCCCTTTTATGAGTTATATATTCTTTTTGTTTGGATGTCCATAGAGTTTTTTCTCTTTCTCTAAATTTCAAATGATCCACCTGGCTATGTCTTGGCACTGATTATCCCGAGTTCATCTCCTTAGTACAGAATCCCTTTCTGGTCTCACTGCACTTTTTTAATTTCCAGAGTTTCCATTTACACCTATGTTGCAGCTTCATAGCCTCTTTTCCATACTTACCTTTTTCTCCACAAGTCCTTTTCTGTATCTTTCCTCATACCTTTGATTTAAAAAACTTTCTCCTTTTTAACCTCTATATTTCTTACTCTATTCTCTGTATTCTTTTTCTGTTTTTGTGTTTCTTATTTTAGTTTTGATTTCTAATTTTTTTCCCTTTCCTGATTTTCTCCGCTATACCTTAACATCTTCCTGTTGTCTGGTTATATCATTTTTAGAATTTCCTTCTTGTGATCCGGTCCCAGCTACTCAACTTATAGGTTCTTTTTTTGGGGGGGGGGTATGTATCTTGTCACCTAGTTTTGTGGAAGACACTGTCCCCTGAGGTTTTTATTTCATTTTCCCTCTTCATAAAGCAATTTTGTGATTCTTAAGAACTATGCTGCTGCCACTCTGTTATTAATTTGACATTCTTTAAACATGACTGTAGACCAAGAAGCTCATTTCTCATGAACTCTTTTTATGATTCATTTCTTTTCAGCCAAAGTCAAATATGTCTGTTTTGACCACTCCTAAGCACTGACAAATCCTCAAAACACTCTGTTTCCCTGTTCATCTGTTCTTTGGACTTACTTTTCTGACAGTTGGTCAGCTTTCCCATCTGTTCTCTATGGTCCCCATGGGCTGGGGCGATTCTCCGTACCTGCCAGCTTGATTTCTAGGAATCCAAACTCTAAGAGTACAAAATGAAAGGTGCCGAGTGTGGGCATGAGCCGCTGAGTGGTATAAAATGTGGTTGTATTTTTCCCACCAGGATATAAAGATGTCCCATTGGATGGTCTTATTCCTCCTGTTGTCATCCGCAGAATGTTCTGGGCAGGTACAATGAAGATTCAAGACAATGTTATGGAAGGCAGACAGGAGAAATTCTGGTCCCTCATATTTTCTTCTGCCTCAGCTCTGCCATTGACAAATGGACTTGGAAGGAGTAATTGGTGACTTTGCTATTAATTTTTTGGCACTGGAAAAAACTACCTACTTTTAATTTGAAATAGAAAACATCAGTGGTCAATCCAACAAAAATTTGAGAAAACTATTTAAGCAAGAGAAACATATTTAAGCAAAAGAAAGGTCATTAGACTATTTATGTACCCCTGTAGAGATAAAAAAAAAAGGAAAGAAAGTAGAAATTCTGGTGACTTAGACTTTTAGACTCTTGCATCTCAAAATTAAATAACTGGTCTATCTGCAAGTGTTAGGGAAATCTGGATATCCTTAGAACACCTTTATCACACTCATTCTAAATCTATCTGAACACATTCCATGGCACAGGGTGGACATGGGGCAGTGAGACTCAGTGGCTTGAGGGGAGTGACTTCCCACTCATGAAAACCCAGATAAGCATGCCCAGGGTCCAGGCATTCTCGAATGTTAGGTCCCAAAGTGAAATTGTTTGAAAAGATTCCAGTAGCGCTCAGTTCCTCATTCATTGCTGAGGAAATATAGTCTTTTTTAATGATAAACTCCTTTTACTTTAACATATGAGGCCATATGTCATTCTCAGTGTTCTTGTGCTGGCCTGTGGAAACCGTTACCAGCAAGCACCACTGCGTTCCACACACACTGGGAGAGAGGCAGAGGTCCTCTCCACTGGACCCAGTACAATGTAGGAAACCTTAATACGGGAGTGTTGGGAGCTCATCTCCGAGATATAGCTGGAGTTTTGGCAAGGATCTGTCAGGAGGCACACGAGAAGATAACAAAGGTTTCCCTTGGTTAGCCTGAGTTTCTGGGATGCGAGAGAGAGCGTTTTCCAAGCATGAGCTACTGTCACCGTAGTTTTCATAGGAAAATGGAAATAACGGTGCACCCAGCATTAATGATTGTTTTTGGTTTGTAATTTGCTATGGCTTACTTTTGCAATATTTTAAGGGCAGCGTTATGTGGGGGAAAAGGGAGTATAAAGTGTGGAGAACATCTGCTGGATCGACAAACTTATGAAGATGTACAATGGTACATGCAGTTCCTATTAGGCATTTTTATCATGTGGTAACAATGAATTAAACGATATTAAAAAATGTTTCATTGGTGATTTTTACTCTAAAAACTAGGACTTTGTGTTCCAATTTTCCCACATTTGCTAAAACCAAGTCAGTCAGAATTTCTATGAGATCACACTATGTGGATAAAAACAACTTGCTGAAAATAATGAGCTGGTGGTAAATTATATCTGAGCAATGAGTACTATAATAAAAGCACAAATGAAAGTCTTTAGAAAAAATTGGCCAAGATCAACTTAAAAAAATAAAGGTGAATCATTTTTAAATTACTGAGTCTAAGCAGGCTAGTGAATGCCATGTTCTTCAAATGGTATTTAATCATTATTTAAACTCCTGCTTTTAAATTATATTTCCATTTAATATCGCCAAGGTGTCCTTAAGGAATAATTTTCATTTTAATTGCAAAATGTCCTATGAATCCTAACTTGTATGAAAATAAAACAATAAATTTAATTCTATCAAATTAATGTCACACAGAACGTTTTTTGCTGTTTTCTATTAATCCTTTTTAAATTTTATGTTTATTATTGACACTACTACAGAACATTTGTTTTTATCTTTAGAAGTCTGATGTCAAATGTATTATTTAAAAAGAGTTTATTTGCAAGGAATCTCATGAAGAAAACTTTAAGAGCTGTCCAGGAGAAGGCCCTTGCTTCAAAGACATGAGATTATAGGCAAAGTTAGGAAAGAATCTGCTACATGACATGATACATGGAATAACGGGAATGAGAAGAGAGGAAAAGTCTGAGGGGCAGGCCGGGTGAAACGCACACTGACTCAATACATACACATGTACATGCTTGCACGCATGTGCGTGTGTATAAAGGAAGACATCCTAAAGCCAAAGAAGTGCTGAAGGTAAAATATTGTCCTCAGTTAAAACAGTTCTTAAATAGTTTTAGTAATATGTAATTTATTTACTAGAAATTAACTGCTAAATAGAACTGTGTAAGCATCTCCACTCCCAGCATCACATCAAGTTTCCTGGTGTCCACGGAGCACTTTCATCAAAAACCTCACCTTTAAATCCTCAGCCCCACACCCAGCCTTCGGCAGGTCCTGATCTGCTTTCTGTCTCCATAAATTTGCCTTTCCGAGGCCCTTCACAGAAATGGAATCAAAGAATGCGTAGTCTCTCGTGTCCTGCTGCTTTCACTCAGTTCACTATTTTCTGAGGTTCTTTAGTTTTGTACCACGCCCCTACTGATGCCTTTTGGTCGCCGAGTGGTTTTCTGTTGCACGAATGCACCTCATTTAGTTGATGCATCCATCAGCTGATTGTCCACTCGGCATGTTTCCAGTTTTTTATTTGTTATGAGTAGTGCTCCAATCGATATTCCCATGTTCCATTGTTGTATGGATATATGGTAGCAATTTTTCCTGGATAAGTAAGAGTGGAATTTTGGAGTCGTGTGATGTAGGTGTAATGGTCTGAGCAACAGCCAAACTCTTTTCCAAAGTGGCGGCACCTTTGCACATTCCCGCCGGCAAGGGTGAGGTTTCGGAGTTCTCCACACCCTTGCCAAGGCTTCTTCTTGTCCATCTGGAGGGTGAGTGGCGGTATCTCTTCGCTGTTCAATCGGCCTTTCTCTAGAGACTAACGCTGCTGAGAGTTTTTTCCATGCACTCATTGGCCACTTGTATATGTTGTTGGAGGAAATGTCTATTCGAGTCTTTAGTTCATTCTTTATTGTTTTTTTTGTCTTATTACTGAGGTATATTTTTATATATTTTACATACTAGGCCTTTATCAGACATATAACTTGCAAATATTTTCTCCTAGTCTGAGGCTTGCCTTTTTAAAATAGTGCCTTTGACATTATTTTGAGTCTTTGAAAAATTTTGATGAAGTCTAACTTATCAAGTTTTTTCCTTTACTGGGTTGTGTTTTCAGTGTCCTGCCTAGGAAATCTGTGCTCAACCAAAGCCCGTGGGGACTTTCTCCTGTGCTTTATTCCTGAAATTTCATAGTTCTAAGTCTTAACGTCTAGGTCTCCGATTCATTTAGAGGTAATTTTTGTTTATGATGTGAGGTAAGGGTCTAAGTTCTGTTTTTTTTGTTGTTGTTGATGCCACAGAATTCTACTATTTTTAGCTGAAGTTCCGACGTTTTGCAAACAAAAAATGCTTCTCTGGTTGTGGCATGCCTTTGGTCAATTTCCAGCGTTATAAAATGTTTATTTTTGTCATTTCATCTAGCTTTATAGTTACTTTTTTGAAGAAAGGATTTTCCCATCTCCTTGTTTGGCCATTGCTTTGTTTCTACTTTAAATCCGTGAGAAGAAGGAAAAATTAACAAGCGTTCAGACTGGAAAGAGGGAGGTGCCTGACAGATAGAAGACAGCGCTGGCATTTGGTTGCATCTTCTCACTCCAGGTCTTTCAGGGGCTGTGTATTTGTGTGCTTGTGTGTGTGTGTATGTGTGTGTATTTGTGTGTGTCTCTGAGTTATTAAAGTTGCTGAAAGCCACTTAATTTGTGGAAGTTGATTATGCAACAGTTGATAGAACTAAGAGCATGTATCACATTCATTTTACCTTCTCTGTATAAACAGTACCTGAACATAACAAACACTGGTCCTATTTAGTCAACTTCACATTTCTTGGACATATTGGATGTCAAAAGTATAGGCTTTCTGATAGATCCTTTGTATAGATAGTAATATATAGCTCCTGAATACTTTTATATAGATCTTTTGAATTTGCGCTTAGAGTTTGACATTTAGGTCAAAGTTAGTAGAGTCAGTGTTGTTTCTATGGGGTTGCATGTGACTTTCAAAGCTGTTGGCTGTCAGTGTATCAGATTCATGTCTCAAGTTGAAGTCTACCAGTGGCATTCTGTGCTCTTGTTGCTTGCAGTGTCTCTTTGAGATGAATGCTACTTTTTGTGTTTTTTTTTTTTACTTAATCTTTATTTTATATTTCCCCATTACCATTTAGACCCTTGAATACTGCTTTTTGAAAGAAGAGGAACATGATTTTTATTATGGATTTTTTAATTGACAACAGTCAACTATTTGCCTTTTCTTATCGCTTGCAAAGATAATGATTCTTAATTTCCTATTTCTAAAGTACCCTAAGGTAATAGACTCCTAATGACTCAACTGAAAAAGTAAATACCTTCTAATGTTTGCTCAGACATTAAGGTACATTGGAATGATTACCAAATGAGTCTGGGTTTCTAGATACCAAATGCTAAATCTATTAGGATTTCTGGCTATTCTTCTGAATTTTGAATACTGTTCATATAAATTGAAAAGGCCAATAATAGAAACATTTGTGATATTTACCCTGTTAAAATATAGATTTGATAAGATATTGCAGCAACCATAAAAACTTTTCATAAAATTTATGCACAGGGTTCAAATCTGGAATTTGTTTTTACACTGAATACAATTTATTTTGGCTATAATTATTTAAATAAGTATTTCCACATAACTGTTAATAAAGCATCCAATTTTTATTTTGTTGGAGGAAGTATACACCTTTTATTAATCAAAAATTAAGTTATTTACCTTACTGCTTTACTATGTACCGGCTTAGATTCCACGAACCCAACATCTGCAGATACAAGCTTGAAGTGGGTTTGACAATTGAGTTTAAGAACACAATTAAAGAATGACAGTTGAGTTTAAGAACACAATTTAAGAACACAATTAAAGAATGAGGTAGCCTAATGGTTGTTAGTTTTAAAGTAGTGAGAACGTGAAAAAGCCATCCAATGGAAAATGTGTGAGTTAAACATTTCTGATGTTCATCTCTTCTTGCAAACAGCTACACAGAAGGGTCTGTTCAGTTATAACTATGTCCCGTCTCATCAAGTTGCATGCCTGAGTCCATTTTTATCTTGACAGATCACAGGATAGAAAAAGTCCTTTAGGAGCTAATGCAAATATTAGACATTTAGGAAAGGGGGTACGGCAGTGACCAGGCTGGAACTTTCTTCATAATGCTCCTCCCAGACAGACAACATAGAAACTTCAGAAGATTGAGTCTAAGCCCGAGATGCAGTCTTCTTTTTCCTTCTTGAAGATTTGATGCTTATTTTTTTGCTAGGCAGACAGTTTAACCGAAAAGTTTGGCTATCTATGTTAGTCCCAATGAGTGTGACTTTTTAAAAAAATAACTGTCCAGCCCTGACCATTGTAGCTCAGTGGGTCGGGTGTCATCCCACAAAGAGAAAGGTTGTCAGTTCAATTCCCGGTCAGGGCACGTGCCTGGGTTAGCAGTCGGGTCCCGGGTGGGGGCGCTGGGGTGCCTTCGGTCCAAGTCGCTGTGTGCTGTCCCAGCAGACAGCTCCACACGCATCTGCCAGCCTTCCCCTCCCGAACGGCCCTTCACCCCTGAGGGACAAAGGAAGGAGGTGGGGAGCTCTGGCGGCTAGCTGTGGCTTGGGGAAATAGTTTAACTTTCAAGTTTCTGTTTGCTCTTTGCTCTAATATTTTGTGACATGTCTCTTGCGGGTAACTATGTTATCACTCCCTCCTTTCTGGAGACATTGAGCCCAAATCATTATCTAGAAAGAGACAGTCCTCTTTACCCATGCGGCACACATTCACTCCCCTGCACAAACACGTCCTAGCCGACCTCACCAACTCAATTAATGGAATGTATTTCAGTTTAAGCTACCATCAGCCAGACTGATGTGAATACAGTTGCCACTGGAATATATTCTTGGGTAAAAATGACCAATCAGTAATATGTGTATCTGTTGATTTACATATCATATTTTCTCCAAAGGAAAAATTATAATGAACTGTTATTCATTATAGTTGGACTATATGATGCCTTTAATTATTAACTTCTAAAATACCACTTGAGATTATAGTATACTATAAACAGAAGTTCTGCTACAGATATATATATCTGCATGCACAAATTTATCTTTAAAATTCAAAGAATATTAAAAATAACTGAAATATACTTTGATTTACAATTTGTGAAGCTCTTCACTCACATGATTTCATTAAACTATGAAGAGTCTAGACAACCATCAATTTAAAAATGCCATGCCTGGTAAACTGGCTGTTATTGTAGATATGTAAGTGTCTTTGAAATCCTTAATTTAAAACACCATAAAAGTGGGGTTATTGTCATATATTATGCCATAGATGTACTTGTGTTAATTGTTTCATGGTTGTTACTGTATTTTGGTGTTCTAAAGATTTAGGTTGAGGAAATTGCTGTTTCCCTAGAGTTTCTTCTCACTGTATTTAAGTTCAGGGAGGTCAGCCTGAGTTGACAAAGGTACAGACAATGAGGCACCCACACCTGGGCCTGACCATGCTTGAGGCTGACATTCTGTTTGATGTCTCACTTTCGAGATACGTGGGGCACTGTAGGCGTTAGCATTGAGAGCCACATTAATGCTCAGCATCCAACATGATTTTAAATACTTCAGTGGCAAAAGCTGATAACAGATTGAGGATAAACATTACAAAAAAGTTAAAAATGGTTCTGGAACTAATGTGAAAGACATGTAGGTACCGGTAAGTATCACTTCTTTCAGAGTAAAATAAGAGAAAGCAGAATGCCATTTGTACCATTTTCCTCGATTCTGAGTCATGTCGGCATTTTTTGTCATAATTCCTGAGCACACACATTTTGCCCTCCAAATACACGTTGATGGTTAAAAACCCACCATAAGCAAAAGTTTATTTGGTCATTAGTAAATGTTAATTTTAATGATTAAGTTTTAAATAATCAATAAACCACTTAAATAAAATGTATTTTTTCTCTGATATAGTCCTATTAATTAAAGTACTAAAAACCTTCCTGGTTATCTCTTTCTTCTGTTTTTCTAATAAATATTAATTGCACACCTATTATCTGTGACCTGTTATGTCATACTTTAAAAAGATAAGAACAAATAAAATGCAGGTCATGCCATCAAAGATCCTAGATTTCAGGAAGATTGAAGGAAAAAAGATCCTTAGGGACGGTGGATTTTTTTTCTTGAAGATAGACCTGCCATAAGAGTAGAATATCAAATTAACTTATAAGAAGCTGAAAGCATAGTGATTAATATGGAATAATCACGATTCCATGTGAATGTCAAATGTTTAGTTTAATATAAATATTCAATTAGATTAATTTTTCAACAAATCTATACAGTTACTAAGTGCTACGCTCCGTGCTAGGTTTCAGGGACATGGGGCGACAGGGCGGACTGGATCCCTGCTCTTATGGGTCTTATATTCTACTAATGGAGTTGGATTAAAATCAAGAACATAGAAAAATACACCCGCTAACCTCAATTAGCAATAAGGATGAATGCCAGCAACAAGGGGCCATCATATTGGGGGAAGGGTAGGAAAGAGTCCCTGAGGATTTGCAATTTTCGGTGGGATTTACACAGAAGTTTATGTCCCTCTCCTACCTGTGGACTAGTTTGACATGTGGTCACACACTCTTGTTGGGTATCTGTTACTATCAGCTGCGCTGAAGTTTTAATGAGCATAGGAATCATGTCTCTTGTCTTCCTTATCTTATTCCAACTCTTTGTTGCACACCAAATATTCTGTATATGTTTACTATATAACTTGACTGCATTATGTTCTGTGACATCTAGTTCTATGATGTATGCTATTTACAACTTGTAGGCACTCAGAAAGCCTCTACTGTGTATGTATATATGCATATGACTCCGACCAGTTAGGGATCACTTCTCACACCTCATTTCACCCCAGAATCTTACACTGTGCTTATCCATGAGGCCAGTAATGACTGACGTTCACAGCACTTCTTTCTGAAACCTCATTCAGTAGACCTGTCTCTGTGGCCAGGAGTCCACTGTTAACTACCAAGACGAGGAAATGTTGAGTAGGCCATTCATATTTGCATAAATTTAACCCTTTCAAAGTACTTCAGATACCAAAACATATGGTGTTCGTGTGCGTCTCTGAACAATAATTCTGTGGGAGATTTGAGGTTCTGAAGGTCTGATGGAATGATGGAATGATCAACATGATCAGTGATTAGTACTGAGATGATTAGAAATGAGCTGAAAGTGGAGATAAGGAAAAGAGTATTTACTTTGAAAAAACTTGGTTCTTGTGAAATTGGCTATAATTTTTATAATATACCATTTATATATTCAGCTCTAACAGAAATAAAGACTTGGCAGTTTATCTAAATCCTATCCGTATTTTCTAACTGTGTCTATTGCCCTTCTGAGTCTCACGACTGCTGCTTTTTTGATCATTTGACCAAGTTCCGGCTACACCGATTTGCTTTCTTCCTGTGTTCACTCTCCCGCTGAGTGGTACCACCACCTGCGTGGAAGCCCAGGGCATGTCAGGAAGCATTATCCTCAAATTTCCTTTATTAGCCCATGTTCAGATAACCTGTGCTTCTGTCGGCTATATGCACCTTTACTTCATTTTGAATGGGCCCATTCTTAATATCTCCCTCTAGCAGTACCTCACTTTAATTAAGTCATTCTCTCTCCTAGCTGTTTCCTGATAGGCTTCTCAGCCAAGGCAAATTATGCCTTACATTTGCTCTAGAGTTATCTTTCTAAACGAAGGTGTGGCTATTCTCCTTTCCTAACTAGCTTCATTAGTCTGAAGGCCAAGTTCAGACTCTCCCTGCTTAACGCCCAGGGCTCCTAGTGATGTGGTTCCTTGATATCCACTCCAGCATTGCCATCATCCCTTCTGCTGCTTTGCCTGCCCCTCCCAACACATACACACTCGCTCACACACACTCACACTCATACACACACTCACACAATGCATATACTCTACTGAAAGTCACGTCACACTACTTTCAGCTCCATGCCCTCTTACCCTTAGGCCTTTTCTTACCTGGAGACTTTCCTCTGTGATGCTCTGCCACCTGCTCCCACCGAGCCATCCCTCTTCCTAGACCCAGAACTGGGTAAGTCGTTTCTTTTACTGGAATCACCCATCTACACTCAAGTTTACATGGCATATCTGAGGCTCGCTTCACCCTCCCGGGGGAAGACTGTCTGGGGGCTGGGCTCTGCCCGGCTCATGGTGATGTCCCACACCCCCAGCAGGTGGCCCATTTGATAAATGCTTGGTGAATCCACATTAGACACTTCTCACTGCTGATGGATGTAGAATTCCTCCAGGACACACAATCTTGTGAAAACCACACAAAGGTGTGTGTGTGGTGGGGGGGCAGCTGGGGAGGTCCAGTGTGTGGACTCGCAGGGAGGTGAGCGCCCTTGACTCCCACACAGGCTGCTGGGCAGGGAGAGCCCTTAGCACCTGACACAGGAACCATTGTCTAGCTCTGGCGGCTCCCCTCTCTCCTCGTTCCGCCTCACGGCAGCGATTGTGTTTGAAGTTCTGTCTCCTGTTGTTGCACTTTCATTGATATGTAATAAAAACTCAGAGAACAGCTTGCAAAAGGCAGTACTCATTCCCGCTGAGAAAAAAAAAGAGGAACAAGTGAATCGTCTGCTAAGCAATTTCAAATGTTTCTGCTGGAACCTTCATAGCATAATTTTAACTTCTTGGCACTCGATGAGGTCAACATCGGTGTGCTTTGTACTAACGCGTTATGCTGGGAAATTGGATCCAGGGGTAAGTGGAGTTTCCTTTTCTCAAAGGCTGTTTAGCCAAGATACACAACCCGTGAACGAGAGCAACTGGTGAGAACACTGGCCAAGTGTGTACCTGGGTAATAGCTTGCTTCCCCGTGTTTGAAAACACCAACGTTTACTTCCCTTTGGTCCCCACTTATATTTCCTATTATTTATATTTCACATTATTTTCATGAAGTTTAAACTGTAGACTGGGCTCATGTTACTCAGAATATTCAGAAATTTGAGAAGCACTATGTAAAACTTATGTGAATAAACATATGTATTTCTTATGTGAATAAACTTTTTTAAAGATTCCATTTGATTGTGAGGCAATATGGGTATTTAAAGCCTCTAACATCTAAAAAAACATGTTTCATTTCCAGTTTTAAGAAAGACACGATAACCTTTTTTTCATACTTACAGGTTCTCTGACAGTCGTTCAAGTCAGTGGTGTGGTATTAATTGCACTGGCATTGTGATAGCTTGAAGTGCAATGGAGGAAAAGAATGTTCAGTATGGATGACTAACTATACCATTAACAACTGAGGCAAATTAATGACTAATGTTATATTGGTGTAATGGTTATCGATTTCAGATCATTCAATAAGAACTGCTTCCTAATCAAGACAAGGACATATTTAAAGGAAAAATTGGTACAAAAAATTGAAAGATATAGGATTTACAGCAAATAATCTTTAACTGAAATCCAAATATTAGCAATAGACTATTTGTATAGGGATTTATTTGGGTAAACCCCCACAATTTAGCATTATTTTCTCCTGAATATTGTCCAACACATTTCGATCTGTGGGGTCTGTAGCCTGGGCTAGAGAACTCTCAGAACTCAGCTCTCTCTGAGCCTCCTGGCATTTCCTGTTTGAGTCAGCACGGAAATATCCCTCGCAGACTCAGTTTTAGGGGATTTAGCCCTCTGCATCCACGACTAAGAGAACCAAGAGATGAAAGAAGCTCAAACAAGAGAAAGGCAGTTGAACCATGCTTTTGATTTTTTAGAACCTCCTGATTCATTTAAGTTAAAATATTTATGAATTATGGCCCTCAACCAGCCATTACATGTAATAGTGTATTTAGATACTTCCTTTGCCTCCTAACTTCCTGCATCACTGACTATAATTTCATTTCAAAGTGCCTGAGTCAAGGTTTGGAAGATTTAGATGGATGCAAATCTGGAGCTCCCTGAGCAGAACAAAGGTGACCTAGCATTGTAATGACAGGAGCTACAAACCTGGGGAGGGAAGCTGAAGGTCAGCTGGGTGTGCTGTGAAGAACGGAAGATCGGAAGGTCAGGACTGGGGTCGACAGTCACTTCCTGTGCACCTTGGGCAATGGATCTCACAGGGTGTTGAGCTCTGTCGGGGTGTTTCAAACTTTTTCTTTTTCTCATCTCTTTTTTTTTAAGTAGCAGTCCTTCACATCTGTCATCTCACGCATAAACTCACTGTCAACAAATATCTGTTGTGCCATCCAACCAATATTTATGGAGTACCAACTATGTGCTGGGCATGGTTTGAAGGGCTGGTACCTGACACATGGCAGAAAGCAAAGCAGAGATCATGCTGTGGAGACAAGGGGAGTAGGCTCTGTCTTCTTGGACCGGCCCTGTGCCTGGCAGTGGCCCAGAACCTTCTCCTCGGTGCCTGGCTTGCCTGGAGCCCAGTTTGAGGAACAGAGATCTCGGCCTCTTCCCAATAACCTGTGGTTTTCACAGGCAGAGGGGACACATGAATTAGCCACTGTCCTTGCCATCACAAATGCACCCGGGGCTGTCACAGTCGGGACCTCTGTGCACAGGGTCATCCTGTTACACAGATGCTTATTTGCTTTCAGTGTAGTGTCCCACTTTAAGAAGAAAGAGGGAAATGAGTCACATTTTTAATGGGATCTTGGCCTTTCTCAGTCTTGATTTTTCTTCTCGGAGTGGTGGTTGCTTATTCTCTCCCTGGAGAAGGCATGGAGGTCCAAGGCCCACCTTTATATTACACAGCCATTAAAGGAACTCCCAGCCCTTTGTTGTGATTTTATTTAATAAGTAACAAGTAAATGCATTTAATAAATAAGTCATTTTATTTAATGTGTCAAGGAGACATTACACATTCTATTTCACATCTGAGCTGGTTAAGCTGGAACTGAAATATATTCTAATTTTTCATGTGGGCATAAGAGAGAGAGAGAGACAGAGAAACAGAGGTGAGAGAAAGAGAGAGAGAGAAGCAGAATGGGGGAAAGGAGCAGCTGCCATTCAGAATTTATGAGGAATAAGGATGGTTGACAGTTAAAATGTACAACGGCTTATCCTTGCTGCCAGTCAAAGATAATTTCCTCTGGTTCCTTTGATTTGGGCCCACCAAATAATATACCAGGTGTTTTTCTTTTTCTCTTAAGAACAAAAAGATAGTCTCTGAGTTTATATGAAGTTTGAATGATTTAAGTCCTGGTAGAAAATTCAGTTTGAAGTCTAATGCTTATCATCACCTTACATTTCAATAATATTTTATTTCCCACACCTGCCTTCTCAAGCCATTTCAATCAGGAATAACAGTGGGGGAGAAACTCAGTAAACATGGTGTATGCGGAGAAGGTCTGAGTAGTTACGAGCCAAGTGGGAAAGGTGAACAGTTGTTACTACAGGGCTGAGCCCAGCGGGAGTCTGGAGTTCTGCCCGAGGCTACCCAGCTCCGAACCTTCATTCTCTTGGAGGTTTTCAAAAGACTTGATCTTTCTGGGACTTCCAGCCAAGATGGAGGTGTAGGTAGATACATTATGCCTTCTTGCACAACCAAAAGAAGGACAACAAATTTAAAAACAAAAACCACTCAGAACAGCCAGAAAATCAAACTGTATGGAAGTCTGACAACCAAGGAGTTAAAGAAGAAACACTCACCCAGACCAGTAGGAGGGGTGGAGATGGGCAGCTGGGCAGAGAGGACTCACTGCAAGATGGTGTGTGGCAGACTGGGTGAGGTGGTGGCTAGCGGACCGGGGGTCTCACATTTGTGTGGGGTAAACTGGGAGGAACAACTGGAGATCAAGAGAAACCATGCAACCCAGGGTTCCGGTGCCAGGGAAATAAAGCCTTAAAGCCTCTGAGTGAAAACACCTGTGAGGGTTGAGGCGGCAGAAGAAGATCCAAGCCTCACAGGAGAGTTCATTGGAGAGACCCGCAGGGTTCTAGAACATACACAAAACCACCCCCCTGGAATCAACACCAGAAGGGCCCAATTTACTGGTGGGTAGCAGAGGAAAGCCGACCAAGAGCCAAGCAAGCAGCACTGTTCCCTCTCTGACCCCTCCCTCACATGCAGTGCCATAAGCAGCCACGTGGGTCGCCCTGCCCTGGCGAATATCTAAGGCTCCACCCATTACTACATAACAGTACACTGAGACAAAAAAATATGGTCTAAATGAAAGAACAGATCAAAGCTCCAGAAAAAATACAACTAAGCGATGAAGAGCTAGCCAACCTATCAGATACAGAGTTCAAAACACTGGTAATTAGGATGCCCATAGAAAGGTTGAGTATGGTCATAAAACAGAGGAAAAAGTGAAACCTATGAAAAGTGAAATAAAGGAAAATGTACAGGGAACCAACAGTGACAGGAAGGAAACTGGGACTCAAATCAATGGTTTGGACCAGAAGGAAGAAATAAACATTCAACCAGAACAGAATGAAGAAACAAGAATTCATAAAAATGAGGAGAGGCTTAGGAAGCTCCAGGACAACTTTAAACATTCCAACATCTGAATCATAGGGGTGCCAGAAGGAGAAGAGTAAGAGGAAGAAATTGAAAACTTATTTGAAAAAATAATGAAGAACTTCCCCAATCAGGCCAAGGAAATAGACTTCCAGGAAGACCAAGAGCTCAGATAGTTGGATCTAAAGAAGTTGGATCCAAGAAAGAACACACCAAGGCACATCATAATGACATTAGCCAAGATTAAAGATAAGGAGAGAATCTTAAAAGCAGCAAGAGAAAAGGAGACAGTTACAAATGAGTTCCCATGAGACTCTCAGCTGATTTCTCAAAAGAAACCTTGCAGGCAAGAAGGGGCTGGAAAGTAGTATTTGAAGTCATGAAAGGCAAGGACCTCCATCCAAGATTACTCTATCCAGCAAAGGTATCAGTTGTGCATGATAGGGCAGTGACTGTCAGTCGTGCCAAACACCGGGGGAGGTGACCACTGGGGGAGGCTTCTAGAGGACACAAATAAGTGGAGGGAAAGTCCAAAGACCGTTATGGATTAGTCATGGCATCTGCGCCCAGTGCCTCCACCACAAGGTTGTAATGACATGTTTCTTAATCTGGGAATCCCCAAATCATCGTTGAAATCAGGAAGCAGGGATGGCTCACATCCCGGTGGGCTAGACAGCCTGCCAGTGTGTCTGCTGTGATCCCATCCTTGGGTGTTCCAGATCAAGTTCACCACAGCAGCACAGCCAGTGTCCTGGACTCCCAGGCAGACCCCAGACCCTGGTGGTTGCTGTTGCCATTTCAAATGGAGCTCCGTGTGGCACTTTCCCTCTGAAACTCCCCACAGCCGGTGATGTCATGGTTCTCTGTCTTCCATTCTTGTTCTCAACTTGCCTCAGAATCAGAAGAATACAAAAAAGAAAACTGTAATCAACCATCCTACAGGATTCGCAACTACATGTGCAATGTGCTAGGAGCAGGAAGAGATGTCATTGGCCTGCTCTGCGGCCCCTGGTGAGGACAGGCAGGCAGGCGGCTGGGAGAACATTTGTGTGCTATTCTCTGCTAACAGTCCCCAGGTCCCCTTGGTGAGGGGAGGACGAGCCATCTCCACCCAGCTGTGCTGTGACCAGAGTGCGTGGTGAGACGCCAACAGCAGCCTTGCCTTGGAGTCTTACTTTTCATAATTTTTTTTTTCAGACAGCTTTCATCCAAATAAGGTTCTCACTCCTCCTGAGACAATTCCTAATATTTCTAAATGGGGTTCAAGTACCCCAGCGGTTCCACGGGCAGTGACCAGCACCTCCTTCCGCAAATGGGCAGCTTGGTTGTGTTGATGCACATGTAGTCACTGTATTTGGTTTCATTTGAAATATTTTTAGAAACTTTGAAAAAGGAATGGTTTATTTAGAAATCAGGAGGTAAACACAACCTTAAAATTATTATGTGAATATGGGGGATTAAGAAAGATTAAAATAAAGCATCACCACTAACAACATGGCAGAGTTATCTGCCCGCCCCCGGGCCACAGAATATCGTGCGTTTTGCTCCACTCAGGAGATTTTGAGCTCCAAGGGGAAGGGTCAAGTCGAGGAACAACTACAAAGGTCCCATGGCCAAGGACAATGGGAGGAGGATTGAACGTGGGGGGTGGGGGGTGGGCAGGGCAGGGAGAGCAAAGGGGGGAAATGGGGACAATTGTAATTGAACAACAATAAAAAAAATTTAAAAAATGAAAAAAATCACTTGTAGAATCTTTGGATATTTTCTGTGGTACTCGGAATTTGTTCTTTGAGGCTAGAGTTTTGTTTAGGGCATGGTCCCAAACACAGAGGTAGCCCAATGCATAAGACAGGCCATTAGGGTGTGTGGTACCACTTTCATTTGAAAACACAGGGAAATGGGGGAGATTTCTCCACAGGATTTTTTGTCCTAGAGCATCTGTGACCGGCCATTGCAACCCTACGAAATGCCTCTGTTAAGAGGCAGGCTCTAGATTGCTCTATTTTTCTCTTCTCACACAGGTTCTGTGGATGGTCATTTTATTCATGCCCCAGTTTGCATGGAATTATGGACCAAACAATGCATCAGAGCATGGCTCTCACAGGCTTCCTGCGATTCCAGTCCCCTTCAGACAAATATTTCCCATGCCAACCTAAGATGATTAAATCGTGCGTCAGCTTTGCAGAACACTAAAAGCAAAATAGCTCCCACGTTAATAAACCCATTTAAAATGCTTTTGGAAATAGTATATCATCAGGAGATGTGCACACAAGAGTCTAAATTCAAGCCCAGGTGGTACCTGACTTTTTTTTTTTTTCCGGTCTCTTCTAGAACGTGGGTTCAGTTGAAGTTGCCTGATCATGAAAAATCAACATATTGCAAATATGTGGGCAAAGCTTTCCTCGCAGGCAGGAGAATTGCTCTGCCTCTGGGCCTTGGCCATGGCTAGTTTTCACTTTTTTTTCCCCAAGTTCACACTTAAGGCCCATTTAATGCTTGTGTGACCACCACCTATTTCCTGTTATTGTGTTTCTTTTTATAGGCCGTCCTCCTTAGAACCCTTATCTTTCATCAGCTCCTACTCCTTTCAGTGGAGATGAATTTGCCCGAGGCAGGGAAAGACTGAGGCACCCAGTTCACATCTGAACGGGAACCGCAGCGCATTCTGTGACAACAAAGGGTGCGTGTCCAGTGAGGTTAGCGCTGGTGTTGTGGTTTCCTTGTTTGAAGTGCTGGCCAGAGGGAACTTTTTAAATTTCAAACAATTTGTTGTTTTCTCCAAGTCTTTTTTTTTTGAATCTAAGTTAGGACCTTCATGTGTCCACAGATCTCTTTTACATTATTTTTGGCCAAAGCCAGAAACGAATTGTGTTGAAAAATATTATGAGAACACCTCTCTTTGTAGCCCAATGTAGTAGATGCCACAGGCTTGGATTATTCAGAAAAGTGGTAGAAAAACAGCCACTTCGTCACATTATCTGCTCAACCAGATACCAGCACTGAACTGCCAGAGGCTTCCTTACCCACGAGGAACTA